>APFE030984157.1:0-46350 GCA_000404065.3 Pinus taeda
GGGCCCCCATCCGGACACTCTTTGCACTGGCAGCTCAGAACGGTTGGAAAGTCCATCAAATGGATGTAAAAACTGCCTTCTTGAATGGAGATCTAAAAGAAAATGTTTTTATGTCCCAGCCTGAAGGATTTGCTGTGAAAGGACATGAACATCAAGTATGCAAACTTGTGAAGTCCTTGTATGGCCTCAAACAAGCACCACGAGCCTGGTATGAAAAGCTAACTGAGCATCTTCTGAAACTCAACTTCAATCATTTTTGATCTTGATGATGCAACTTTATTTGTCAAGAAAGTTGGCAAAACAGTTGTATATCTTGTGGTATATGTAGATGATCTTTTAATGACAGGGAGCAATGAAAGTTATATTGCATCCATAAAGAAAGAATTAGGAAAAAGTTTTGAAATGACTGATTTGGGCTATGTTCATTACTATCTTGGCATTGAAGTAACCCAACATCCAAAATCCATATTTCTTTCTCAAAAAAAATACATTGGAGATTTGTTAAACAGATTTGGCATGACAGAGTGCAATCCTCTTTCTACTCCAATGGAACAAAACTTAAAGCTCACATCTATTGAAGGAAAGGAATTTGAGGATGCAACAAAGTACAGATAGCTTATAGGAAGTCTCATCTATCTTACTACTACTAGACCAGACATTTCATTTGCTGTTGGAATCCTCTCCAGGTTTATGCAAAAGCCTTGTGAGGGACATTGGTCTGCTGCAAAAAGAGTTCTAAGGTACTTGAAGGGAACTCAAGACCTTGGAATCAAGTATACACAGGTGACGACTTCAGCTTGATTGGATACTCTGATTCAGACTTCGATGGAGACAAAGAAACTGGAGTATCTACTTCAGGATATGCTATGAGTCTTGGATCAGGAGCTTTCTCTTGGAGATCACGCAAACAATCAGTTCCAGCAGATTCCACAACAGAAGCAGAATACGTGGCAGCAGCTGAAGCAACAAAAGAAATTGTGTGGCTCAGAAAATTTCTTGAAGATTTGCAGGTGAAACAAGTACAATCAACTCCACTCATGATTGACAACACCTCTGCAATAAAGTTGGCCAAGAACCCAAAGTTCCATGATCGTACAAAGCACATCAATACTAAATATCATCTGATCCGACATCATGTTGAGGCCAAAACAACCCATCTCCATCATTGTTCCACAAATGAGCAAATTGCAGACATCTTCACCAAAGCGCTTGGAAGAGAAAAGCTTGAAAGATTCAGAACGATGCTTGGACTCACCAACATCCCTTCAGATTAAGGGGGGGAATGTTGACACCTAATCCGAAACGGATGGGTGAACTGGATAGTCATCCAGAAGATGAACCGATCCGCCATATTTATGTATATAAATATATGTTAGCTAATGAATAATATCAATCAGTTTTCTCTCGCTCATTCATTCTGGAGTTACCCTGGCCTGACAGCCACTCATATTTCCCAGTATGTTGATTTAAGGAACAGTGATATGGATTATAAATGGCCACTCTCATTTATTCTTTAAAATTTACCGAGAGCTCTCCCAGACACGAAGGAATCAATGAAGAGGGAATTGTCTATTACAATAATCTGATCAACGAGCTGCTCAATAAAGGTATTTGAAAAACAAATGTTAGATACCCTAGTGAAGAGTTTTATGTATATAATTACATGGCCATTTATACATGGATTTGAGTTTTGATGCAGGTATACAGCCTTTTGTTACACTATTTCACCGAGACTTGCCACAAACTCTGGAGGATGAGTGTGGGGGATTCCGTAGCAAGAGAGTAGTGTAAGATTCACTCTCATAAATTTGTTTTAAATTCTTCTGAAATATTGAGACATTTGCTTATGATATATATTGATCACTCTTTCAAGGACGACTTTGGCTTCTTCGCAGATCAATGTTTTCGATCTTTTGAAGACTGTGTGAAGTATTGTCTAACTATAAACGAACCACATTCCTTCTCTGTATATGGCTATGATTTAGGGCTTCTCGCACCTGGTCGTTGTTCACCTCCATTTGGAAACTGTACAGCAAGAGATTCTGCAACCGAAACCATAAGAAAAATAAGTATATCATCAATAAATCAAAGATGTAAAATGGTCACCATATTGGAGACCTTAACACCCCTCGGATCATTTGAAGATATAGCATGTTGAATCAACTTACTTAGGGCTTCTACAACTAGAAGAAAATGAAGAGATGAAAACAGGCATCCTTGTTTTCATGGTATCCTAACATTGCTATAAAACATGCAAAAAATTGGATTTTTTTTACCAAATTAAGTTATTTTCATTTACATCGAATATAAAAACCATGGATGATACGAGCATAACAACATATGATTTCCATTCATGGGTTTCCTCCTATCAGAGTCCTAATTCCACACCTGATTTTCCACCACATCTACCCCCATTCTTGGGCTTGATGAGCATGGGCATCTGTGAATGAAAAAACACTAGGTTCCTTAAGATAAGCTATAGAAGCTTCTGAAAGAATAAAATTATCTCTAGCATCTTCCCATGGATTCATTCCTATTATAATATTTTTCCCAATCCCAAACTTCCATGCTATCAACTACCCATAATGGGGAATGTGTTAGCCAATGCCTTCCAAACAATGGAGTTTTAAGCTAGCTTACTTGGATCTAGGATCAAATTGATTATTGATTTTCCAACAAAATGTTAGTCCCTCATATACCCACCCCATAGGGACATACTATTCAAAAGGTGCCACATTTTTTTTGTTGCTAGACATTGGCTAAACAAATCTATATTTTTCAAGATCTATGCTCTGAAATTTTAGGATTTGCAATGGATGTTCATTTGACCATAGGGATCTCTTCTGAGGATATGTTATCATCCCACAAGAATCTAAATTTTAGTTTACAAATTTTCTAAAGGATGATTTTTGGGAGCGCAGTAATTAATGTCCAATAAATCGAGATGCTTTCTAGCATTGATTTAACCAAGACTAATTGGCCTCCCATAGACAGAATTTTTTTCACCTAGATTAAGATTCTCGCCTCAATATTCTTAATAAACCAAAGTCAATTGTTAAAATTGGAAACTAGGGCCAAACTCCATGCGAGTCATCTTATTTATGGCAACTAATATTTTTCTTGGATCCCTCTCGTCAAGAGGTGTAGGATTGATCTAAAGATCATCCGATCCCAATAAGTATTCATGGAGATATGAATTTATTTCAATTCATCAAGGTCGGCCAGCAACCAAATCGCAACCTCTCATCCTCAATGTAACACTATAAATAAAGTTGACTCTCAAGTCATTTCACACACCTCTTGCAATCTCTTCCTCTCCACTTGTCTTTGGGTTTTGGTGGGAGGAGAGATCTCAAGATGATATGTTGTCCTAGAAGAACCCTAGACCCTAACGCTGTCAAGGATAAGCCCTAGACGTGGAGCTATAAAGGATTTCTAAGGAGACCTACGTTGCCCTAAACTATAGCCCATAAATCTAGCCTTAATTCTGGTATGGAGAAGCCACTTGTTGTCCTAATATGTTGTCTAATACGTAGCAAGAAGAGACACTTAAACACAATCATGAACATAGCTAAATGGAGATCCACAAAAGTCTAACTACATCCCTAGAACACAGCTCTAACGCTGCCCTAAAATGTGGCCATGGTCACAGCGAGGATTGGGAAAACATATTATGCCCTAACTACAACAAAAGAGACAGTGTGAGGACAGCGTGGAGGGCCTAATTAGAGGTCGAGTTTTTGTGGGGATGCGGGTTGGTTTGAGGGTTGTTAAGGGTGCAAACATGCCCAAGAACAGGGTTCTCTCAAAGGAACAAGGAGCTGGAGATTAGGTTGATTAAGGAGGCTCCTCACAGGCCTATCTTGAAGGCAATTCAAGAGCACCGAGATGCTGGAGTAAACAAAGTTTGGGCACTTCTATTTGAGCTGCAGAGAGAGGCTACTATTGTGTGGGAAAGGAGGCTGTGTAGGAGCTATGTGTAGGAGTGTTAGGCCAAGAATCTACAGAAGCCTAAACAAGGTTGTTTCGACAACAATCAAGGTAAGGAAATCTGTTTTTGAGTGAGTTGTAGATGACAGCTGAACTATTGTAGGCAGTGGGTCAATCCGTCATGACTATTGCAACAATCATGACTCAAACCAGTTACATTGGCATTGCTAAGTGCTAGGCCACATGCCATATCACCATAGCAAGCAACTTTGGTATCTTAGGATGAATGTTGTGATGCATAGTACAACAGTTCTATGAGACTCAGTGAAGGTGCAACATGAATGACAACTGCAAGTGGGACAACTACAAGCTTGGTGACACGTAGGGACAACTGCAACATGGGACAGCTGCAAGCATGAAGAATAATGGATAATAGCAACATGGTAAAGCATGGACAACAACAAGTACAGTGCAACAACTACATTGGGACAACAGTCAGCATGGTGCAACAGTGGCACTATGTACAACAGGGCTAAACACTCGGAAAATAGCAACATGAGGTCCAGCATTGTGATGATGGGTGCAACATGGTGCAACACGGTGAGGTGCAACATCATGACGAGATGCGGCATTATGATAGGTGAATTAGTCACCCTGGAGAATCGGTTGGAGTAGCATGTCTTAAACTGATCTCATGTATCATCGTCCTAGGATATTATCTATGCTTTTATCTAGATAAGTCAAAGTGTTGACTTCTATTGTAAACATACTCTCTCTCTCTCTCTCTCTCTCTCTCTGTTGAACTATTGAAGATCATATAAGAATAATTGACGAAGGGTTCTCCCACATTGGGGTTTGTCCCTAGCTAGCACCACATCTTCTGTCCTCTTGTCTTGGCTTGTCTTCTACAATTTATATTTATGTTGTATCTGTAGTTTACTTTAATGCTGATGTGATTGCTAATATAGAAAAGATATTAAGCTAACTGTGAAAATTGAAATAAATTGCTCTACCATAGAACATACCTAAACTTAACATGGTATCAGAGCTGAGGTGAAGACAATGCCCAAGCAAGAGTGAAAGAGAAATCACCAAAGACAGTTGGGAAAGGACAAAAGGATCAATGGATTCCTCATCCCTCTTCAAATTCCCCAAGGGTGAAATTGAAGCAGAGAACATTATCAGAATGGCACAGCAGAAGCTTGTGATGGCCTACCTAAAGATCACTTCATTGGAAAGTCTGAATCTAAGGGTGGAAACAAAGACAGATGACTTGTTCAGCCATTATGTGAAGGAGTGTCTGAATGGTAGGGACACATCGCTTGATGATTATAACAATCATTCCAAGGACATCTTCAATGATTAGAAGAATGACAAGTAATGCACGTCATCAAGAAAATGGCCGAATCTTCAGAAAAAGCAAGGAACCCTAGGTATGAAGAATCAAATGTTGTTTCTAATAAGATAAAGAAGTGTTATCTTGTATTGGCCCTCTCATTCAGATTCTTTGGGAATCTAGCTTATTGATTGTAGTGATTCAAGGCACTCCATTGAATAGAAAGGTGCTCTCTCTCTAATTTGGTAGAGATGGAAACATTCATGGGATTATACATGGAGTTGATGCCACCTATCCCGGAAAGGATGTTACCCCTCAATTGAATGAGGGTGACTCGATTCATTCACAGAATCTCTTTTATGTACGTGATCGCAAGAAGAACTTGGTGTCCATCGGCAATGGCAGTTAAAGGTTTTAGGGTGGCATTCATCGATGGAAAGGTACTTGTTTGAAAATAGAATTTTTAAAAGATGCTTTTTCTCATGGGTTCAGGGTTTGCAATTTGTATCAAGTTGCAGGATGGTCCACTAGGGATCATGTCAATTAACATATCTCATCTATAACACTAGAGGTCTACTTATGGCGACCTACCTGATGTGAGTTAGATGGTGACAGGGATGCCTAAATTCAAGAAGAGCATTAAGGTACATGTCTAAGATGTACGAAGGAAAATCCTACAAGGGTACCATTCCCCTTATGTAGCAAGTCCAAACTTTTGGGACAACTCAAGGAGTTTGAGAGTCATGATTGGGAATCTCATGTATACAGGTGGAAGAAAGCCCTATGTGGCTTGAAGCAAAACACCCTAGGCATAATATGAGAGGATTGATAGCTATCAGATGAAGTTGAGATTCACTGAGTGAATCCGATCCAAACCATAGTTTGAAGGTTGTGGATGATAGACCTCTCATACTGACACCTTCTATGAATGATCTATTTCTAATAGGTGTCGACCCTCTCACTTGTAGAGGTAAGAGGGAGTTGGATTCTGGATGTGTAATGGTAAACTACAAGCTCGTGACTACCTCAAGGATCTTAACTTTCAGAAGTCATATGGTGATGATGCCAGACCAGATTTGGGAAATGCCTCTGAGTTTCATAAACTCATTTGCATTGATGTTCTTGGTGAACTTCTATCCGGATATATGTTTTGTAGTTAGTATGGTGAGCTCATATTTGGTTGAGCCTCACTAGATTAGTGCCAAGAATATTCTGAGATATCTTCAGGGAACAATCTCTCATGGATTGAGATACACTGGTGGAAATATGAGGCCGCATGATTATTCGAATGCTAACTGGGCAGGCAGTGTAGAGGATCACTAGATAACTTCTCAGTGTTGGTTCTCTTTTGATTCTGCTTCAATATCATGGATGAGAAGGAAGCAGAAGATGGTTGCTTTGAGCACTGCTAAAACCGAATACATAGCTACGAGTATGACCTCGTGTGAAGCTACCTAGTTGTGGAAGCTCTTCAGTGAGAAGTTTGTACACATGATGAATACCACTGTGATTCTTTGTGACAACCAAGGGGGATTCGATTGTTGAGGAATTCTGTATTCAATGATTTCTCTAGTAGATAGACATCAAATACTACCTTATCTAGGATATGGTAAGTCGATGAGCGAGAAGGCTCCAACATATCGGTAAAGATGAGCAAGTTGCCGACATTTTTTACGAATCCCCTAGGAAAGGTCAAATTCTTGACTTTCCAAGAACTACTTGGTGTCATTCAGAGACCCTCTTATGAGGGTCATCTATGATGCACACATTGAGCTCTGGGAGTTCCAGGGGAGCATAGGGTACTTCTTGGAGCGATATATGACCATAGGTCGACTCACCCTCCCTTGGTTGTGCGCTATGTACAGGGTGACAAGTTCAACCTTCTCCTATGATACCCCATGGCGACTGTGGAACAGGATGATTAGTTCCCCTATGGTCCGGTACAATTACTTCTCCCATGGCAACTATGAAACAGGATGATTAGTTCTCCTGTGGGTCGGGATGATTAGTTCTCCCATGGAAATTGTGGGATAGGATGATTCATTCTCATGTGGATAGGATGATTAGTTCTCATGTCAAGGCATCCTACCCATGTAGTTTGGGACTCATGGGAAGTACCTCTCATCTGATCAACGAGTAGGGAAATGGGGTTAGGGACCATAATAGTACTATCAATGGACGCATCATTGATTTTATTGTACTCCCTATGCTAGGATGACCTCCATTGATCTGGGATCAATGAAATTGATCTGGGATCAGTATGAGTGGTTTGAGACACTCTCTTGTGATATTGATTTGGGATCAATAAAACTTAATTCGGGTCAGTAAGAGTGATATGACACACTCTCTTCATATAGGATTGACTTTAGGTCAATAGAGAATGGCATGAGACATTCTTGATCAATTCTTCTTCTTCATGGTTCAACAGAGTAGAGTAGTGTAGGGCACTGATGGCAAAGATAGTACAGTTGGACAGATGGATCAGCGGATGGAGTTCTCCCTAGTTGAGAGGGAGTGTTAGAATTGGAAACTAGGGCCAAAATCCATGTGGGTCATATTATTTATGGAATTTGATATTTTTCTTGGATCCCTCTCATCTAGAGGTGTAGGATTGATCTAAATATCATCTAATTCCGATAAGTATTCATGGAGATATTGCCCCCTGTCATCCTCAACATAGCACTATAAATAAAGGTGAATCTCAAGTCATTTCACACACCTCTTGTGATCTCTTCCTCTCTAGTTTTCTTTGGGTTTTGGTGGGAGGATAGATCTCAAGATGATACGCTACCATAGAAGAAGCCCTAGACCCTAACATTGTCATGGAGGAGACACAGTTTCTCATACGTTGTCAAGGAGAAGCCCTAGACATGGAGTTGTAAAGGTTTTCTAAGGAGACCTATACTGCCCTAAACTACAACCCATAAATCCAACCTTAATGTTGGTATGGAGAAGCCACTTGATTCCCTAATACGTTGTCTAATACACAGCAAGAAGAGACACTTAAATGCAATCATGAACATATCTAAATGGAGATCCACAAAAGCCCTAACCGCAGTCCTAGAACACAACTCTAACACTACCCTAAAATGCATTCATGGTCACAGCAAGGATTGGGTAAACATATTATGCCCTAGCGACAATAAAAGAGACAACGTGAGGAAAACGTGGAGGGCCTAATTAGAGGCCGAGTTGCTATGGGGATGTAGAATGGTTTGAGGGCTATTTGAGGGTGCAAACAGGCCCAAGAATAGGGATGTCTCAAAGGAACAAGGAACTAGAGATTAGGATGATTCAGGAGGCTCCTCACAGGCCTATCTTGAAGTCAATTCAAGAGCACTGAGATGTTGGAGTAAAGACAACTAGGGCACTTCTATTTGAGTTGCAAAGAGAGGCTACTACTGCGTGGGAAAGGAGGTTGCGTAGGAGTTGTGTGTAGGGCTATTATGCCAAGAATCTATAGGAGCCTAATAAAGGTTGTTTGGACAATAATCAAGGTAAGGAAATCTATTTTTGGGTGAGCTGTAGATGACAACTGACCTATGGTAGGCAGTGGGTCAATCCTTTAGGACTATTGTAGCAATCCTAACTCAAACTAGTTACATTGGCATTGCTAAGTGCTAGGCCATAGGCCATAGCACCATAGCAAGAAACCTTGGTATCTTAGGATGAAAGTTGTGATGCATAGTACGACAGTTCTGTGAGACTCAGTGAAGGTGCGGGATGAAGGACAGATGCAAGCTTGGTGACACATAGGGACAAATGCAATATGGGACAGTCACAAGCATGAAGAATCATGGACAACAACAGCATGGTAAAGCATGGACAACAACAAGTATAGTGCATCATGTACATTGGGACAACAGTAAGCATGGTGCAGCAGTGGCACTATGTACAACATTGCTAAACACTGGGATAGCAACAACATGAGGTGTGACATTGTGATGATGGGTGCAGCATGGTCTAGCACAGTGAGGTGCAGCATAATGATGAGATATAACACTATGATAGGTGAAGCAGTCACCTTGGAGAATTAGTTGAAGCATCATGTCTTCAACTAATCTCATGTATCATCATCCTAGAAGATGATCTATGTTCTTATCTAGATAAATCAAAGTGTTGACTTTTGTTGTAAATATACTATCTCTATCTCTCTCTCTCTCTCTCTCTTTGCTGAACTATTGAAGATCATATAAGAAGAATTGATGAAGGGTTTCCCCACATTGGTGTTTGTCCCTGGCTAGTGCCACGTCTTGTGTCCTCTTGTCTTGGCTTGTCTTCTGCGATTTATATTTATGTTCTATCTGCAATTTACTTTAATGCTAATGTGATTGCTAATCTGGAAATGATATTAAGTTAACTATGAAAATTGAAATAAATTTCTCTAGCATAGAACATACCTAAACTTAACACTAATCTACCACCTTGTATGCATTAGGATTAAGGAAGAGGCCCATATATTTGAAGCCTTCTTGCAAATATTTATAGTAAAAAGAGAATGATTGATTAAGAAAAGTATTAATATGAGATTACATGTGGTATTAGTAGATTTTCTTTCATTAATTTTCATGCTTATGGCTATATCGAATCAAGAGAGTATTCATTTTATATGTGAAATATTAGAACATGAAACCACAAGAAAAACAATCATATCATCAACAAATCAAAGATGTAAAATGGTCATAATATTGGAGATCTTGACGCCCCTCAGATCATTTGAAGATATAGCATGTTGAATCAACTTATTTAGAGCTTCTACAACTAGAAAATGAAGATATGAAAATTGGGATGCTTGTCAGAGGCCTCTTATTGCCTTCAAAAAGGTATAAGGTCGCTCGTTTATGAGAACCATCAAATTCACCAATTATATACATCACATAATCTAGTTAATAGCTTTTAAACTCATTCCCAACTGAATGAGACATTGTTTGATAAACATCTTACTTACTTGATCATAGGCCTTGGATAATTTTATCTTCAATTTTATGGTAAGGATGTTCCAAGTTTTTATTGCATGTAATGATTCCTTGGTCAAGGCCATCGAATCATGAATCTGCACCTATTTTGAAGGAAATCAACTTATTATTTTAAGATGATAGAATAAAAAATGGGCTTTAATCTCATTGAAGTGATCTCTATGACCAACTTGTAGATAAAATCACAGCCTGATATAAAGGGATAATTTTTGAAAGGGTGAACCTCCTTCTTTTTCGGAATTAGGCATATAAATGTTGCATTTAAGGAACTACACATGCAACCCATAAGTCGAGACTCTCTCACCACCTTGAGGATGTTTTTTTTTTAATAGGTAATAAGATCCCATGTAAAATTCAATAGCATATCCATCGGGCCTAGGACTCCTACATTTTTTTATGGAGGATAAAGCCCCTAATACCTCCATTTCAATTACTTCAACATCTAAAATGTCCTTCATTTATTTTGAAATAGATTTAGGGAGCATATTCAAAATATCCAAAGTTTTTAGAATAGGCAAGTGTAGAGGTTCTGCAAATAGATTTTTGAAGAAATGGGAAACTAATTTCACTTTCCTTTAAAGTAATTCACCATATTCTCTTATCTCGCTTCAATTTCCCATATATAATTGATATTTTTCCTAAAGTTTGCAAATTGTTGGAAGAATTTGGTGTTGTTATTATTGAAAAATGTGTAACTAGGTTCGGTTTTCATAAATATGAAATGTACTTTGATTCTTATATATTGTAAAATGAAATAAAAATTATTATTGAAATTGCAGAGCATGGGTTTCATGCTCAAGGTATTTTATTTTAAAGGCAAAGCACCCATTGAGTGCTTCTAGGGTTTTTCCTAGGTCAAGAATTCAAAAGAGTAATTATCATAAGTTGAAGACCTAATTGGGCACATTGTAACTTGTAAAGAGAATTAATTTTGTATTTAAAAGTGTCAAAATAACCTCCAAGGCCAAGTTGACCTATTTTGAGGAGCCTCGTCGACCTTAGAATCCTATGTAAAGGATGGAATCCAACCTCCTTTGGACACATATTTGCCTCTCATCATCTAAGAGAAGCAAAAAAAGAAGAAGGCTCAGGAAGGAGGAAAAGGGGAAATGAAGAAGTGTTTTGGGCTATTTCTCTCTCTATATCTCACACGTGTGAAAAAGGAATGCTAGGATTCACTACTTCAAGGTTAAAATTCTCAAGTTATTGGAAGAGGATCAAATTTGTTGAAAGAGGAGCCTAATAGGTCCCCTACTAGCTCTAGACAAGGAAGTAAACCAAGTGAAGGTGTTGGGAGGCCTTGGAAAGCTAAATTTCACTCACACAAGTGGATGAAGTAGCAGTTGCAGGGTCCAAAAATTTAAGACATGTAGTAAGGGCCAAAATTTTGTAGTTGGGGGTCGAAGTGGTGCTGCTAGAAGAGATTTGACTGAGTTTGACTTGGACAAAGGAAGAACATCATCAAGAAAGTCAGACTTGATCTTGGAATGGTATTGGTCTTGGTCTAGAGGTCTTGGAATTCATCAGTTGAAGGATCTATAAGAATAAAATATATTTACGGGTTTTCCTCTCAAATGGAGAGGTTTTGGCCCTGGCTTGTAGCCTATATCCTGTGTTCTTGTGTACTATTTTTCTTCTTGTTTTGGTAGTTGTTTGATGATAAGAACAAACATAATAATAACATAAAAAGCTAATAACTAAGAAAAATTAAAAATACATCACAGTCAATTATCAAGAATAGAGAAATCATCCTAACTACTACCCTCTAGATTTCTCAACATTGTATCAGAGCTAAGGTTGGTTAAGGGCATGATGAAGATCACTACTCCCTTGAAGAAGTTTCTAAAGAAGTGTTTGATGGTATAAATTAATCTGAAGAAGGGAATAAATGCATTGTGGAATCTCCTATCTTTCAAGAATGATATGACCAAGACATCTACAAAGGACGAAGGACTATTCTCAGCACTTACCGACACATTTGAACATGACAATATTTGGGTGATCGACAATGGAGCATCAAGACATATGACTGGTGAGCACAAGAAAATAAAGACATTTTCAAGAGGAAAATGTTCTTACTCCATCGAGTTTGGTGACAAAAATAGATATCCTATGAGAAAAACTAATCAACCACATTAGATTTGGAGAATGGAGGAAATATTCATCTCAACTGCATCCTATTTTTTCTAGGTTTGCATAAGAATATACTTTCCATTTCATGTCTAGAAGATAATGGATATAGAATTGCTTTCATATATTGAAATGTTTTAGTATGGGATAAAAACTCTAGCATTGAAAATGAAAATATGATTAGGATTTGTGAAGGAAGACTTTGCATATTTCTAATTCCCCTCTCTCAAGATTTCATTCACATTGAATTTATTGCATGTAAAGATTGACATAGAAGGTTTGGTAACCTTCACTACAAAATCATACCAACTCTAAATTCAATGGCGAATGGCATCTTTCAACTCAAGGAAGATCATGAAGGAGTATCCAAGGGACATGCATTGGGAAAAAATACCAAGAGACCATTCAAAAGCAGTGCTTCAAGGTTTGTGATGTAGGAAATGTTCCCTCTACAGACAAAGGCAACCCCTCTAGCCCTAGAGTGGGTTTAGTCACGGAAAGACAAAACAATAACTAATTTCTCTAAATATTCATTGTTGAAAGAGCCTATCTCAAACCAGTGTTCGATGGAGCTTTCATTGCGTCGCTTCAGCTATCGTTTCCTTCTCCTCAATGAGCAATTCTACCTGAAACAACACAAGAGAACTACAAAACACGTAACAAAATACAACAATGATCTATTTACTTATAGAGCCAAGGAACCATAAGCTATCAAGTATATTTTACACAATACATAGGAAATCACCATTGATTGCATTAAAATGAATAAAATCAAAGCTTACAACCAAGCCTTGACGTCGCAAGCCTTCTCGAAGGGTCCAGCCGGTATGTTTCTTCAAGCATTCACTCTCAAAAGGGGCTCGCAAATGGATGATGACTCTCTCTCTCACTCACAAGCTCTAATACAAAGCTAAGGTAGTCCACAACCAATTGCTAAACTATTAGCAATTCACGCTGCAAACTCACACCAAAGCTAGCTAATTTGCTCAAATCCAAAAAACTAGTTGATTATAGCAATAGGGAGTGTTTTTATAAGAGGAGGAGCCTCCATAAAATTAGGGAGAGGGAGCTTATGCTCAAGGGAGGTTTCTCAAAAGGTGGAACCACCATCCTAGAGGGGGAAAGGATAACTCCCTTGACCCAACAACCAGCTCTAGAGTCACCCAGAAGCATTATGTTTGAACTAATTCACCATATCTGGATCATCGCAAGTCATACACTAGGGGTTAGTGATGACATCGCAAGGAAGTAGTGTACATAGAGCCATCATCTCAATGAAGATCTTGATAACTTGCGTTGAACCATAAAATCCGATCGTCACAGGAAACAGATGTACCCCTGCGATGACGTCACGACCTTATAGTTCATCACAGAGAATCGTCGCAAGCAGAATGATTCTTACTTGCGATAATGAAAAAGCATGGGTAAAAGGGTCAATATTCAGGATTAGAGAGCACTTGTTTAATATTATGAACATATATGGGAAGATATGAACATATTTATTTGATGTATGACACAGCAGAGATGTCGCTCAGAGACTGACTCTATCTGAGATTAGGGGATATGAGGCCAGCGATAAATTACTGTGTAACAAGGTCAAAACAAATTATGGATCTCATTCGTTCTGATGTTTATGCTCCTATGTCTCCAAAGTCTCTTGGAGGTCATCTATATTATGTAACTTTCATTGGTGACCATTCAAGGAAAATTTGGGTTTATTTGATGAAATACAATGATGAAGTATTGATCAAATTTCAAGAATTCATAGTTGAAGTGGAGAACCTTACAGAAAGGAGAATAAATATATTAAGGTCTAATAATGGAGGAGAATATACTTCAAAGGATATCATATCCTTTTGTAAGGAATCTAGGATTAAGAAGGATCTAATAGTCCCATACAGTCATGAACAAAATGGGTTGCAGAATGAAAGAATCGATCCATCGAAGAAAGTGTAAAAGACATGTTACGTGATCAGTATTTGCCAAAAAAAATTGTGGGGTGAAGAAACTACGACTATTATGTAAATTCAAAATTGAACTCCCCACGGGTCACTAGATAACATGACTCTGGAAGAAGCATTCACTGGGAAGAAACCAAGTGTGGACCATCTCCAAATTTTTGGATGTCCTATAACTATTCATGTACCAAAGGAAAAGAGAAAGAAATTGGATCCTTTAGGCATGAAGGGAACATTTGTTGGCGATAGTAATACTTCAAAGGAATATGGGATCTACATAAAAGGACACTGAATAGAAGTTAGTCAAGATGTGATTTTCGATGAAAGAATTGCATTTAAAAAATCAAAGGATCTCCAGTTGGACTCTGATGATGAAGAACTTTCTATATTTGAAGAGAAAAGTGCCAATGAGGAAGAAGAATCAAATCACGAAGATGATGGTCCTAGTAAACCTGTGCAATGTGTGGTCATTCCTGAAACTAGAAAGAGACCTAATTGGTTGAAATATATTCTATTAGATGCATGGGGACATGGAGCAGCCAAAGGCACATTCAAGGAAAGTAAGAATCCCAAAAGATATTATGGGTATGAAATATATATAACGAAGCTAATAGAAGAAGAGGCATCGACCTTTGAAAAACTTGTAAAAAACCAAAAATGGAAGGATAGCCATGAATGAAGAATACTAGTCCATAATGAAAAATGGAGTTTGGGAGATCGTACCTAGGCCCAAACACAAATTTGTGGTAACTTCAAATTGGTTCTATAAGATTAAACATGTCGTAGATGGAAGTATTAATAAGTATATGGCAGGATTTGTGGCTAGGGTCTTCTCTCAATAGGAAGGCATCGAATATGAAGAGACATTTGAACCTACAACAAGGTATACAACTATACATTCATTGGTCTCCTTGGAAACATTGATGGGATGGAACATCCATCAAATGGATGTCAAGACTACATTCTTGAATGACACGATTGATGAAGAAGTCTATATAGATAAAACTTAGCACTCACCAAGGGCATGGTATGCAAGAATGGATACATACCTACAAATATTGGGCTTCACAAAGAGTTCTAATAATCTAAATCTCTATATCAATGTTGTGAGGGATGAGCCTATAATAATCTTATTTATGTGGATGATCTCCTCATGATAGGTGTGGAAGGTGGCATCCAATAATGCAAGAAGCAACTAGTAGTAGAATTCGACATGTAGGATCTAGGGTTGATGCACTATCATTTTGGACTCGAAGTTTGGCAAAGACTTGATGAGATTTATCTAGGTCAAGGAAAGTATGTGATAGAGATTTTGAAGAGGTTTGACATGATGGATTGCAAACCTATGAATACTCCCATGATCACAAAATTTAAGAGGATAAGAATTTCTTAGTCAATCCCTGTTGATCCAACCAAGTATAGTCAATTTATTGGCTCGCTAATGCACCGGGTAAATAATCAACCAGACATAAGTTTTGTAATGAATATTCTTAGCCAATTCTAGGTAAAGCCCAAGCATAATCATTGGATATCAAACAAACATATATTGAGATATCTGCAAGGAAAAATCCACTACTTATTTAAGTATGACAAGAAGAATGATGTCCACTTAATTAGATATATAGATTCTAAACAGGGAGGCAGTGAACAAGATTAAAGAAGCACTACAGGAGGGTGTTTTAGTTTGGGATCCTCCATGGTCTCATGGATGAGCATAAAGCAAGAATTGGGTTCTTTGATTAGTGTTGAGGCTGAATATATTGCAGGCTGTGAAGTAAGAAGAGAACTTTTCTAGTTGAGGAATTTGTTGTCTGACTTGTTTAAAGGACCAATGGACCCTACAATGATAAATTGTGATAAAACCAACTGTATAAGGTTGTATAAATACCCAATGTTTCATGGAAAGGCAAAGAATATAAATAACAAGTACCAATACATTTGAAATTTGGTGCAATATGGTATGTTGCAGCTACAGTATATATCCACCGATGAGCAAGTAGCTGATATATTAACAAAATCTCTTCCTAATAAGAATATTGTTTATTCGAGAGACAAGCTTGGTTTGGTTGATATATCCTCCCTACTTGATAGGGAGAGATAGACACATCATTATTGTCTTCACTTTGGAAGAAAGAATGGAGGATTGGGTAAGCATCTGACATCTGATCCCCTTTGAGGATGAGGTAGGGAATCCAACATAAGAGTAGTCGTAGAGTACTGATATTCTTTGAGGACTGGTTGTCCAAGATAAGAACAGCCTTGGAAGGACATACTCCATGAACACCTGGGTGGGGTATGTGCCTTGGTCTTGCCAGCATTGTGCTTTGATCTTGTGGAGATATAAAATTGTTAGTCAAGGCCTTGCAATATGACATTGTTGGTTTTTATGATGCTAAACATATGGGTTACCAATCTGACTCTTTTTATGAGATCTCTTCAGATTTAGAATATCCATGTACCATTTATGAATACCTCCTTAGTTAAGAGGTAGTGTTGAAAATTGTATAAATAGGTTCGGTATTCATAAATATGGAATGTACTTTTGATTCTTGTGTATTGTAAAAAGGAAATAAAAATTATTATTTCTATTTTAGAGTGTGGGTTTCATGCTCAAGGTCTTTTATTTTAGAGGTGAATCACCCATTGAGTGCTTTCGAGGTTTGTTCTAGGTCAAGAAGTAAAAAGAGTCATTTTCATAAGTTGAAGACCTCATCAAGCACATTATGACTTGTAAATATAATTAATTTTATATGTAAAAGTGTCAAAATACCCTCCAACACCAAGTCAGCCTAACAACTAATAAGTCAATCTATTTTGAGGATCCTCATCCACCTTATAAGCCTATATAAAGGGGGGGAACTCAACCTTCTTTGGACACACATTCACCTCTCATCATCTAAGTAAAGGAGAAAAAGAAGAAGGCTAGCGAAGGAGGATATGAATGAAGAAGTGTTTTGGGTTATTTCTCTCTCTCCATCTCACAAATGAAAAAAAGGAAGGCTAGGGTTTACTACCTCCAGGTTGAAATTCTAAAGTTATTGGAAGAGGATAAAAGTTGTCGGAAGAGGAGCCTAATAGGTCACCTACTAGCTCTAGACAAGGAAGCAAACCAAGCGAAGTTGTTGCGAGTCCTTGGAAGGCTAAATTTCACTAAGACGTGTGGATGCAGTAGCATTTGTAGGGGCCAAATATTTCAGACTTGCAGTAGAGGCTGAAATTTTGTAGCCAGGAGTCGAAGTGGTGCTGTTGGAAGAGATTTGAATGGGCTTTACTTGGACAAATGAAGCATGTCATCAAGAATGTCAGACTTGGTCTTGGAAGGGTATCGATCTTGGTCTAGAGGTCTTGGAATTCGTCAATTGAAGGATATATAATAAGAGAAGAGATTTATGGGTTTTCGTCTCAAGTGGAGAAGTTTTGGCCCTGGCTTGAAGCCTACATCATGTGTTATTGTGTACCATTTTTCTTCTTGTTTTGATAGTTGTTTGATGATAAGAACAAACATAATAATAAGAGAAGAAGCTAATAAGTAAGAAAAATTAAAAATACATCACAAATAGTTATCAAGAATAGATAAATCATCCTAACTATTTCCCTCTAGATTTCTCAACAGTTATCCCCCTCTTCAATCCATATGGATCTAGTTTTTAGATGCGATAATTCCTTTTCCCTATTGGGTATGTGTTATATTATTTCCATTCCTAGCTCCATTCACAATATGGTGTGGCAGGAATAGCAGGGGGGTGATAACCCCTCCTACAGAGGGTTCGAGGCAGTGCCAAAAAATGGGCAAGTTTACCCATGGTTTATGCATGGTTTTACACATGGTGGTTTTACCCATGGTTTTGTAGATCCGGTCAAAGAAACTATATTTATATACTAATACAGGGTTAATGGATTAGGGATTTATGAATTATTTAACATGTATATAATGTATTATAATAGTAAATGGAATATAATGAAAAATCTATTTGGTTTTCCAAGTTTTGGGTTCTAGGAGGAAAATCTTTGTGTATATTTTATGTTTGCGTCATTGTATTTTTTCTATTTTTTTAAATTCATTTGTAAGTATTATGTGTATAGGGTTAGAACCTACATTTGGTATCATAATAGTTTTCCTTCAAGGGGACACCTTTGCAGCTAAGGAGTTTAGCTTGGGCATATTATAGACCCTGTTACAGTGGGATATCTTTCAAATCGATTCTTTTGGTGAAAGGAAACAACAAAAAGTGGAAAGATAAATATCGAGAAAATTAGCAGACAAATTTTTGAGCTATGGAAGCTCAAGATGGAGGATCTTTTGGTGGATACTTGATGTGGTTCTGCTTAGAATCATGAAAAGTGGGTACTCATTGGATGTGGAATTTAAGTCCAAATCCAATCACGGGGGCTTCACCCAATGAAACTTTGACCTAAACAATATCCCTAATTTGACTACATATTGGAAAATACCCCTAAAAACCACATTATTTAATCCCCTACCAATACAAACCCAATACACCTTCCCAATTAAAAAAACCCCTACTTCCACTAGATATTGTAGGTATCCATTTTTTTATTAACATTTTTCATACCCCTTTATATTTTTCATTAACTTTGAGTTCCATTTTGTTTTACCTACCAATATAAAAACCCTTTACCCCCTATATATCCCCCAATATATTATGTCATTTTTTCCTCAATATATGTCCCCCAGTATGAACCCACGTGGTATGATATTTATCCCCAGTGAAGCCCCCGTGCATCCAATGGGTGTCTACGCTTGACATTTGAGTAAAATTATAAGGAGATAAGCCAAAAATACAATTAAAAAAATATTTTTCTTCTTTTCCCTCAAAAATATTTACCCCCTAGGGATGAAAGAATCATCTTGAATATTATTGGTTCTTATAAAGTTGATTTTGTTAGTACATTTTTTAGGCCCATTTTCACCTAAAAATTACCCTAACAAGAGAATGTTGATGGAAAGGAAAGGATCATTCTTAGTGGTGTTGGGTTAGGACATGAATTCTAGGCAAAGGCAGTGGATGCTACATGTTACTTAACTAATAAATCACCTTCTCAACGTTTGAGGATAAGACTCCACATGAGGTATTGACTAGTAAGAAACCCTCTCTCTCACATCTTAAGGTATTTGGCTACAATGCATATGTAGGTGTTCCAAAGGAGAAAAGAACCAAGTTGGACAGTAAATATGAAAGGTGCATCTTTATTGGGTATAAATATGGTTTAAAAGGTTATAAGATTCGAAACCTAGAAACAAAGAAGGTTTTGTATATTGGAGATGGTGTATTTAGAGAAGTTAAGGATTTCATGAAACAAGAAGTCCTACCAAGGGGAAAGGAACCAAAAAAGATACAGTTTGATGTGAAGGATGAAGAATTAATTTCCATAGAAGAGTAGGAATCAAAAGAAGAAGAACCAAACACTTTAGTTTTGAGGAGAATAGTTTGGGAAAGAAGGCAATTAGAAATGTATGCTTCAGTTGATTTCCATTCAAATTTTTCTTTATCAATTACTCATGATGGTCCTAGAACTGTCAAGGTAGGAGTGGATTTAGAGGATGGAAAACTCTAGAAAAAGCCATGGCTAAAGAAATGGAATCCTTGGACAAGAATGAGGCTTGGGATTTGGTGGAGTTTTCAGCTAGAAGAAGACCCATTGGCAACAAATTGGTGTCTAAGAAAAAGATGAATGTAAAATGAAGAGTGGAGAAATACAAAGCTTATTTAGTAGTAAAAGGTTACTCCTAGGTGCTAGGAATTGATTTTGGTGGTATTTTTTCTCCTACTACCAAGGTAGGTTCTATTAGATTACTTTTATCTATTGCTACTTCTTTTGATATTGAGGTAGAATATATTGCATTTGGAGACAACATTCCTTCATGGGGATCTAGATGAAGAGATCTACATGAAGTATGTAGAAGGATTTACAATGAAAGGAAAGAATGAACTGGTATGTAAGTTAAAAAAGTCTTTGTATGGGTTAAAGCAATCACCAAGGATGTCGTATTGGAAATTCAATACATATATGCAGGGAATTGGCTTCACAAAGATTATATCATATAATTGTGTGTATTATAAACTAGTTGGTGATCGTGTTATTTATTTTTTCTTATATGTGGATGATGTGTTGATAATTGGAAATGAAAAGGAAAGTATCCGAGTTGTGAAGACCCAGTTGTCCTCCAAATTCAACAGGAAGGATTTTGGTGCTCCAAACTTTATTTCGGGCATGGAAATTAAAAGAGATTGGTCAAAGATAGAACTTTCGTTAAATTAGCGGAAGTATGTTGAAACAATATTGTAGAGGTTTAATATGTAGGATAGTAAACCGGTGAAGGTTCCTACTATTGTAGGTGTAATACAATCTACAAAACAATGTCCCAAGGCATATGAAGAGGAATAGGACATGTCTCGTGTTTCATATGCAAGTGCAGTTGGAAGTTTAACGTATGCAATGGTCTATATTAGACAAAACATGGCACATGTGGTGAGAGTATTGAGCAACTTTATGTCAAAACTAGGGAGAAAGCATTGGACAATAATAAAGTGGGTTTTCAGGTATCTGTGTCGCACTAGTGATATGATTTCTGCTACCAAAGAATACCATGATTTTATAGAGTGTTGTTCATATGTGGTTTATTTGATGCAAAGTAGGTTGGAGATCTAGATCACAAAAGATCTATAAGTGGGCATGTGTTTAATCTATTTGGAGAATAAATCAGTTGTATGAGAAAGAGATAGATTGTAGCGGCACTTTCAAATACAAAAGCTTAATACATGGAAACCACTCATGCAAGCAAGGAAGAAGTTTGGTCACATAGATTATGTTAAAGTATGGGGTTCATACAACAATCTATAAAGATAGAATGCGACAACCAAGGTGCACTTTCTTTTGAAAGAGCCATGCTTACCATTTGAAGGCAAAGAATATTGATGTTTAGTATGACTTTGTGAGAGATGCAGTTGAAGACAAAAAGGTGTTTCTATTAAATGTGGACACTTTGAAGAATGTTGCAAATGCATTGACAAAGTTTGTGAACACTGAGAAGTTTTCATGGTGTAGACAACATATGTTATTGGCCTAGATTGATGACTATGTACCCTTGCAGCTCCTTATGTACGAAGAAAACAAAAAGTGGGAGAATGTTGGGTATGTGTTATATTATTTGCATGAATAGCTCCATACATTGGTGTGTTGTGGGGGGGTGATAGCCACACCCTATCAAGGGGTTTGTAGGGAAATGGTGGCCCCCCTACATGGGGTTTAGTGTAACACCTTGAAAAAGAAAAGGTGGTTTTTCCCATGGTTTTGTGCATGCTTTTACACATGTTGGTTTTTCCCATGCTTTTTTAGATATGACCAAAGGAAATAAGTTTATATTATAATCTAGGGTTAATTGTCTAGGGTTTTATGAATGCTTCATCATGTATACAATGTATTGTAACATTGAAAGGAATATAATGAAAAATCAATCTAGTTTTCTCGGTTTTGGGTTCCGAGAGAAAAATATGTATGCATATTTTTTATTCTTTCTATTTTACTTTTTCAATTTTTTAATAATTCATTTGTAGGTATTATCTATATAAGGTCCAAACCTACATTCTTGAGACACAATTCTCTTTTGGAATCTTCTAGTGATCCTAAAGGTTTGATATCTTCCTTAAAAGGACTCCTGAAACATTTGAATAAAAAATAGAACTTATTTAAGATTCAGCTTCTTTTACAGAAGCCTCTTATTTCTCTTTAAATATTTGCCACCAATTTTCATTTTCCTCTTCAAAAATTTAAGGTTTTGGGAGAATTTTTATATACATGGGATATAACCATCATCTTTAAGGTGAGTCTAGTTTCCTTCAAATAACTTAATTAATTCATCTTCTTTTGGCCAGGAACAATTTAATTTGAATGGTGCAAGGGGCTTATCCTTTTTGGTCACAATTCTGGGGAGAATTGGGTAGTGGTATAGTATCCCACCCAAATCCATGGATGCTTTAAGAAGCAGAATGGTGGAGCTTATGGATTCAAAGATGAAAAATATATTGTATCCCTTTGAGACTAACTCATAAGGAGGATCAAATATTCTTCTGGGTAGAAGAAAAAAATGATGGTATTTACATCAACTTGATGGATAGCTTCAAAATAATGAAGAAATAAAAATTCCAAAGGGTTCGATCTCATATTAGTCCCCTATACTTCGCTTATGCAAGAAATGAAATTTAGGAAATCTCTAAGGATGAAAGGAGGATGAGGCATGATACCAGATACTATCATTTCGTCACAAAAATACTTCTTGTTTGTGTATGGACCATAAACATGTAAAACTTCCAAATTGTATTTAACTCTCTCATTTCTAGTTCCACTAATATAACATTTTTTTGTAGCATAAGAATCTCCTTGAAAGAATGCTTCCAAGTATAGATAAATCCTCTAGACAAGTCATTTGAATCAAGAGAACAAGAATACAAAAAAAAATTTAACCATGGTTCAATAATAGACTGATATTTTTGTCCTAATGTCATAATTTATTTTAAGAGAAAAATGTCAGGATTGTGGGATATCAAGGGCTTCCTGAGGATTAGTTTTATTAGGGATCCCCAAACTTCCTTACAATTAGTGATAGGATTATCATTTATCAATCCCCAGAGGCATTTTTTTGGCTTCGAGGACCCCATATGACATTTTTTCTACTTTATGTTGTCTTTTTCTTTTTGTTGAGCCTTAGATATGAAATAATTTCTTCTAACATGTCCAACCAAGGGGGAACCCTCCTTTGATCCGCCTTTCAAAATATTATCTTAGGATGGTTTGAACCTTGATTGAAGCTCATAATAATTTCCATTTTCCACCTTTTTACAAATAATATCCTTTATCCTGTCATTCCAATCTAGTTTCATAGGCAAAGAGGAAGCTTATTCAAAAGAAGTGGATTTGAATGTGACACAATATATAGGAGGGTAGATTGAGAATTGAGGTGTGAGGTGAGGTAAGTGTTGTAGCCACTACAACAACCCATAAAATTTGACCTTTTAAAAATTTTAGGGAATGCCTTTACTCTACCTCCTACCACACTTTGACTATGGTTTCCTATGGTCTAACTCTTCCTTTGACCTATCTAGCATTTCCTTGGGTTCTAGTAAGTCTAGCCCTAAAGTTTCAAGGCTTGTATTTTATTGACCTAATCACAAGTCGCAATCACAAATTTCAATGATAGTCTCCCCAGCTACTAAAATCATGATTTGTGACATGTATTGAGCCCATATACCCTATAAGTCATAGATCGTTTCCTAAAAGTGTAGTTATTTATCACTAAGCTCTATGACTGCGACTTAAAACCTCTCTATACCTATCACACGCAATCAACACAAGATCACATTTCTGACATGTGACCATCCTCACACATGATGTCACTTTATATAATAAAGTCACTTCATTTCTATTTTTTCCTACCTCTATGACTAAACGAGCAGACCTTACTCTAGCTAGACTGTACGATTATGGATTGGTAAGTAACACTTTCCTTCTGTGATCATTACATCTTACTTAATCGATAGGTGTTCAATTCTTTTGTTACCCTATCCCTGCAAACTTATGCACTTAGTGTCCAACCCCTCCTATTACCTTTATGCATAGGCACCAAACCATCATTCACCCTTTATTCTCCTCTAAGCTTCTAGATTCAGTGCTTGTGGTCAAATACACCATCCCCTAGCATAGCATGTTATGGCCATTGGTGTTCACCTTGGTTTGTGTTGAGATTTTTAAATCCATTTTTAGTCATCAAATCAAGTTCATGAACTTGAACCAATGAATTAATATGATTTATTTCCATGTGTTTGTGATTGGAGTATGCTTGAAGGAGATTGCAATTGGGTTAAATTTTAATTGTTATTTTTTGTTTCCATCGTAGTGTTTATTCCTTTGGAATTGTGTGATTGCATTTGTGTATGGTGTGATTGTATTTGTGAGGGATACATGGCAGTGGAGTGTGTGGGGGGTGGGTGACTCAAAAGGTTCAGTTGACATGGCATAAAGACCGACGTTGGAGGGTGATGCATTGTACTGTGTCTGTGTGGTACCCTTTGCGCCCCCATCAAACTTGTCGTTGTAATTTTTCAAATGTTGCAGGGGACTTGAGAAGGTACAACATGGCCCCTTCTACATTGCTTCACATGATTAATGGTCATGCTAGTTCATGGCACGGAGTACCTTGGTTCATTGGCATATTCACAATCATATTTCTGCGGTGGTGCCACCCATGATTTCCCACACCTGTTTCCAATGTTGTCACACATTTGTGAGGTTGTGTCGGTGCATGTTACCAATCATACTAGCAGAGGTTCTAGGATGGTATCTTAGAGGGAAAATACTAGGTTAAGGGAAATAATGGAGTTATAGCCCACTATCATCTCAGCTAAGGCTCCCTGCTCTTTAAGGGCTTTCACTAATGGGAGGAGACCTAGTATAAACAGAATCACTAGAAGAGTAGGTTAATAGAAGGATAAGGAGTGATTCCTGAGGTGTATTCACTAGAGAGACTCAATTGTATGGTTTTCTTGTTAGAGAATCAAGGTGATAGTCTCTCTGGGAAGGGCTAAGAAGGTCTTCGAGGTTAGGTTTTGAGAGTATATCTTATCAAGGAATTCCATAGACTCAATAGGCCCTTTGAATGCTTAAATTCTAAGTGATCTTTATGAAATTGGAATCAACATGTTGTGGGAACTCAAAATAACAAGTGGACCCAAATTTAGGTCAAGGATATGGGGTTAATCAACCAAGGATGTACTTGAACTAATATTGGAAGGGAAGAGGATCAAAGAAAGAATATTTTTTTGATTACTTAATGTTATGATCCTAATGAGGTCTCTAGCCAATGGGAAACCAAGGGAAATAATCAATCTTCAAGCTAGGGCTCGAAATATCTCAAGATCCCACTATCAGAATTTCGTGAAATTTGGAGAGAATCTAGAGGACACACCAGCGTATTTGTGGGCAAGATATCGAATTATTTTGATGGATAAATCGTGAGAAAAGTGATGCCCTAGGTGACCTATGGAGTCTAGGCCTAGAAAAAGAGGGGAAGGTGAGAAAAATAAGCTTTGAAAGTGATCACCCATGGAGGATTAGTGCCTCGTCCTTTGGGAGAGATGGAGTCAAGGAGAATTTATGGTATGTAAGGAGTTCACCCAATCAAGGAGGCCTTAAAACAACTTTGTGAGGAATTTGTAGAAATTATTTGTAGATCTGAAAGTGCTCATTTAATTTACTAAAGCACAATACTGAAATGTACTCTACTTAATTGTGGAAGTTAATTCATGATCAAGAACACAAATCATAAACATGAATGAAGATTTATCACACATACACAGAGATTTATCTAGGGGAAAGCAACTACTCAAAACCCCTTCCTATCTATATTATATTAATCAAAGAATAGAGATGAAATACAATGCTTTCTCAAGCTTGAGCACAAGCTGCAAATGTATGTCTGCCTAACTGACTGACTGTGGCCAACACTTAGCCAATTTTTAAGCCTTCCAATCTCCTATTTCCTTTCATTTTTCCTTGAGGAATTAGGCCCCTATTATTTAGGAAATTCCTCATTTGGAATTTCGCAATCCTTTAGGCTTATCCTCTGACTGCATGCACCACTTGTACAACTTGGAATAATCTATAATTGATATTACACTACCCTTAAACCTCTATTCCAACTAGGTAACTCGATTTCTCTACATGCATCATTATTTTAGTTTGATTAATCAATTAACTAAATGATCACTGAGTTGTGGCTAAAGTCGCACCCGACTGCTGGACCTTCCACTAGTTCCTCTAACAGTTGGAACTAGTTTAACTAACAATAGCTCAATTCAACTGAAATAGATTGCTCGAAATTAAAAATCAATCATACTATACTGAACTCAAGCCTCTGCAACTCAAATTAACTAAGCTAACTGAGTGATAAGTGCCATGTCACCTTAGATAACTACCTCCAAGATTTCTGCTGAAATAGAAATTCGGATTTTCTCTTGTTTGACCAAGGAAACGTCAAACAAAGATTTTCTTACTGCATTTTCAACACTCCCTCTCAACAATAAAGGGATTATCAACTACCCTTATCCTGCCTCTATGGAACACAGATTTTCCTCTTGAAAAAATCTTTGTCAAATTGTCTACATCTTGTTCCTCTGTAGGAATGTATTCCAATAACATGGTCCGCCTCTGTACACAATACCATAGATGGTGATATCGAATATCGATATTCTTACATCGATCATGAAATATATTTTTTTCAAAGAGTTTTATACAACTCTATCTATCATAGTAGGATGCATCATCTGACCAAATAACCCAACTAGAATATTTCTCATCCAAATTGCCTCACATATTCCTTGACTAGAAACCTTGTATGCTACTTCTGTTGAGCTAAGTGCCACTAATCTTTGCTTCCTATTGTACCAAGAAAATGCTACAGACCCAATGCTGAAAAGGCATCTTGATGTGCTCTTTTGGTCTAATGGAATCCCTGCCCAATCTATATTTGTGAAGCCTTGAAGCTTCACTCCTTATGTTCATCTGTACCATATTCCAAACTAGGTGGTACCTTTGAGGTATTGCAACACATGCTTTGTTGCCTTCCAATACAATTTGGTTGGCCTAACCATAGATTGACTACGCTATTTTACTGCATAGCACATATATGGTCGTGTGTTCACCTAAATACGTAAGTGAACCCACAAGTTTATGATATATAGTAGCTTCCACTTCATCACTTGAAGTGGCATCCTCTTTCCTCCAATTCCCTACTAGATGAGTCTCCATGGGTTTGATATTCTCCATGTGGAACTTCTTCAGTATCTCATTGGCATACTTTATTTGAGAGACAAATAGTTTCCCATCTCCTTTCATTACTTCCAAACCGAGTGAAACAATTCCTTAGTCCCATGTCCTTCATTTCAAATTCTCTTGCAAGGTCCTCCTTGCAATATCTGATCAACTTCTCATCACTAGTTAAAATTAAATCATCAACATATAGCACAATAACCAATAATTTAACTTCAACCATAATATGATAATTTTTTGCATCTGCGTCACTTTTTCTAAAGCCCAACCCAGTGAGATAATTGTCGATCTTGATGTACCAAGCACATGATGCTTGCTTGAGTCCATACAACAATCGCTTGAGTATGCACACATGTGACTCTCTGTTGAAGGTCTAGAAACATTTTGGCTACTCAATGTACACCTCCTCCTCAATAAATCCATTGAGAAATGTTCTCTTCACATCCATCTGGTGGATCTTCCACCCCATCTGTGTAACCAATGCTAGAATTGATCTAATGAATAAGTACCTTTCTACTGGAGAGAAGATATCCTCATAATAAATTCCCTCAACTTGAGATAACCCCTTGGCCACAAATCTGGCCTTGTATTTCTCTATGCTTTCGTCTGTAGCATAATTTACCTTGTAGAGCCATCTTGAACCTACCACTAATTTATCTTCTAGGCTTGGGACCACTTCCCAAACACTATTTTGGACAATGGAATTATATTTCGCTAACATAGCATCAACCCATATAGGTTGCTCTACTATTTCCTCAAATGAGGATGGCTCAGTCTCTACAAGCTTAGTCATAAGAGCCATGTATCCAATGTATGGATCTTGTGACCTCCACTATCTGTGTTGTGAAGTGGGTGCTCCCACATTCTCTCTAGCATCATGCAATAACCTTCCAGCTTCCCTAGTTCATTTCCTTCCTTCTCTAGATGTATTTACTTGAGTGGTTGTCTCCACTCTCTGATCCTCTACTTGTGGTTGTTCCACAACTACCTGAGGTTCTTCCTTTGGAGCCAAAATATCTTGATCAAGCTACAACTGAAGCTCTCTCTCAAGAGAACATCTCATTTACTTCTCCGTCAAACTTCACATAACCTCTAAAAATTGTCATTCTGAGGGACAGAAAGTACACATGATAGTTTTGAGGTGTTTCCGTGTACCCTACAAATATCCCAAACTTTGTTGTTGGCTCTATATTTTTCCTTGATTCCTTGGAGACATGGTAGTATAGAGATGCTCCAAAGATCCTGAAGTGTGACGCATCTAATTTCTTCCCTGAATTTTTTTTTTTTTTTTTCTTGGTGTACTCATGCCAAGAACTCGATGAGGACTCATGTTTTTCAAATAGACCATTGTGTTGCATGCTTCAGCCCACAAGTGTAGTAGTAGGCCTTGGTCATGCAACATCGCCCTTGCTTCTCCCACAATACTTTTATTCTTCCTCTTCACCACCCCGTTCTACTATGGGTTGTGGGGTGTTCTCAACTCCTATCGAATTCCTTCATTTGCATAGAATTTTTTTAAAATCACTCTACTTGTACTCACCTCCATTATCGCTCCTAAGAGCCTTCACTTTCTTGTTAGCTTCTTTCTCAACAAGTGCTTTGAATTCAACAAACTTGGATAATGTATAGTCTTTCTTTTGCATGAAGTATATCCAGCACTTTTGTGAGAAATCATCTACAAATATAACATAATATCTGGGCTTGACAATGGAGGTTATTGAGAATTTTCCACAAACATCAGAGTGGATCCTTTCAAGGACTACGTGAGCCTTATTGTCCCAATCATTGAATGAGGATTTTGTGTACTTTACCAAGGTACACCCTTTGCATTTATCTTGCTGCTTTAGTTCTCCTTTGAGGAGGCCTATGGCAATTTGTTTCATGATCTTAAAAGTGCCATGATGCAAATGGCCAAGTCTTCTATGCCATAGTTCATTGGAATCTCAGCTCTACACCTTCTCTACCTTTGTGGTCAATGCAACACAATATTCTACATCTAGCTTGTAAATGTTCTTCATGGGAACCCCAGTCTGCTTCACTTGTCCCATGGTGATGTGTCTCAGGAATTCTTTCCCTTTGCTAAAGATCACATTGTAACCATGATCTTCCAACACAGCAACGAAAATCATATTCTTCTTTAGATCCAGTACAAACATCACATCTTTGAGCTTGAGAGGAGAGCCCAATTCCCTCTGAAAGGTCACTGTAACAATATCAGTCGTGTTGTACCTTTCATCATCTCCCATATTGACGTGCAGATAGAGATATTTATCCTCCAAGTCACTAAAAAATTATTTGTTCCCCATCATGTGGAACGAGACATCACTATTTAGTTACCACACACTCCCCATCATTGTGGTTACAATGCATGAAATGAGGGTGAATTCCAACTGGAATTGTGAAGCCAAAGCTTCACCTTCCACTCCTCCTGAGGGATTATTTCCTGCATTATTTTTTGGACACTTCGTGGCATAGTGCCCTAGTTCATGACAGTGAAAGAACTTGATTTTTGGCAAGTCTTTCTTCTTGTCTCGTTGACTGGAATCTCATTTGGATAGGGATTTATTCCCTTTCCCCTTCTTTTCCTTTCCAACCAAGACACAATTTTCTTCATCCTAACCCTTAGATGAAGTCCCTTCTTTGTTATCCTGCCTTACTTCCTTATGTACCAAATCACACCATAGGGGTTCCCAATATGGTAGTTTCTCCCTCCCATTTACTGAATCTTGGTAGTTGTGCCAACTTTTGGGAAGGGCTAGCCTTACCAGATCATCTTCTACAATAGTAATCCCAACACTACCAAGTTCATCATGACAGTGTGTGAACCTACTCAGGTATTGCGGGATGGTGCTGCTCGTCTTCATCTAAATATTTTGAAGCTTGTCCTTGAGTGCTAGCTTCCTATGGTCATTATTATTATGGAATAAATCTATCAATTCTTGCCACATTTCATACGGAGTCTCTTTCCTATGAATATTGGAGACAATATGGTCTTGTACTCCCTTCAATATTATCATCTTCACCTTGAGGACACACTTTTTCCATTCTGCTAGATTTTGAGCATCAACTGCTATCGGATTCGGGGTATCAGTATCAAGAAATTACTTCAACCCATTATCTTCTAGCACTTCATGCGTGTGGTCCTTCCAAGAAACATAATTTGAGCTTCCCTCAAGGGAATACTAGAGTCTTAGTCAATAGAAAGTCATCCTACTAGCTCTAAAGAATCCATCCCTCAAATTCGGTCCTCCTGCAATAACAACTTTGAAATCTCTTTTCTACTGTGAATCCTACTTTGATACCATGTAGAAATTATGCGTAGATCTAAAATTGTTTATGTAAGTTACTAAAACACAAGACTCAAATCTACTCTACTCAATTGTGGAAGTTAATTCACGATCGAGAACACAAATCATAAACATGCATGAAGATTCATCACACAGACAAATATTTATCTAGGGGAAAGAAACTAATCAAAACCCCTTCCTATCTGTATTGCATTAATCAAAGAATAGAGATGAAACACAATGTTTTATCAAGCCTAAGCACAACTTGTAACTGTATAGTCTATCCCTCTGACTAACTAACTGACTCTGGCCAACACTTAGCCAATTTTCAAGTCTTTCAAGCTCCTATTTCCTTGCATTGTTTCTGACGAATTATGCCCTTATTAATTAAGAAATTCCTCAACTATAATTGTGCAATCCTTTAGGCTCATCCTCTAAGTGCGTGCATGACCTGTACAACTTGGAATAGTCTACAACTGATAGTACACTTCCCTTGAACCTCTATCTCAACTAGGTAACTCAATTTCTATGCATGCATACATTATTTTAGGTTGATTGATAAGTTAAATGAATGACCACTAAGTTCTGACTGAAGTACAGCCCACTACTGAACCTTCCACTAGTTCCTCTAACAATTGGAACTAGTTTAACTCACAATAACTCAATTTAACTGAAATAGATTGCTAGAAATTAGCAATTAATCATACTGTATTGAACTCAAGCTTCTCCAACTCGAATTAACTAAGTTAGGTGAATGATGAGTTCCATGTCACCTTAGTTAACTACCTCCAATATTTTTGTTGAAATAGAAATTTGAATTCACTCTAGTTTGACCAAGGCAAAGTCAAACTGAGATTTTCTTGTTGCATTTTCAACAACATTAGGGCATGAGAGCAACTGCTTCAAGAAATTTATACTTTGATTTGCAATAATTGATGAATTATCGAGATGTATTCATCACAAATTATCTCTAGGAACATTCGCCCATTCATACATGGCCCATGACATGATGCAACGCTATAAAAGATCACAAATTCCACTAATTCGTATAGAAAAGAAGTGAATTTCAGACTTGTACAGCGAAAATCCCAACAACATTCATGTGACAAAGTAAATAACAAGTATGAGCATGAATAAAGAATTTACATGTACAAAAGAGTATATCAAAAATAAAATTATGCCAATAATGAAGCTCCAAGACAAGAGAGAGACATCCAAACATCAAAATTCATCCACAACATCCAAACTCATCCTCCAAAAGGGATAGAAAAAATATCACAAGAGAAAATAACTCAATCCAAGTGATGATGAATGACAGATAATGTCTCTCTTCTACTTATAAAATCCTCTAAGGTATTCAAATATCCTAATTTGGACTAACAATGCCCCTAGAGTAAAATAATGTGCATAACAACAATACTTTTTGGTGACAAGCCCACCAAAATAGTTCAATAACACAATAATAAGCCTTTAAAGAGGGTAGAATGATCAATATAGTGATTCATTGGGCCTTTGAGGAGGCCTATTGAAGTCCAAGGGGTGCCATGATGTAGAATTGCACTCTAAACATAGTGGAAAAGGGGTTAGCCCCTTGTTTTCCAAACAAGAACTTGTGGTGCTCCCAAGTGGGTGTAAGGGCACAAGGACATCCTCATGGATCTCCAAGTGGATAAAAAATTCCTATATACCATCTATAAAGGATAGGATGATGGGAAAAGAGACGAATGGGGCTAAAATTAGTGAAAGGGGAGTGATTTTGGTGGTATTGGAAAGCAGGACCACACAACCAAAATTGATATTTTCCATGTAGTACCAACCCTAAATCCAATGGCCAATAAAGGAGATCCCATGGGACTAGGATGCAAGGCTAACCATGAAATTGGGCAATGGAGATAAGAGTACAAACCTAGCCCACTCTTTCTACCAAATCCCCCTACCAATCCATGCCCAAAATTTCCCATGACAAGTAAAGAAAATTACTTAACTACACCATTGAAAATCTATACCTTTGGGGTCAGTGGGTCCACCTTCAAACATACCATCATAAAAAGTGGGCAAGGGACCACATGACTGGCTCAGGTGGCAGAGATGATGGCACATCGAGCTATCTGGTGGATGCAAGGGGTTGTTAGATTCCAACTAAGTAACATATACGAGAAAAAATGTCACATATATACACTATCCACAAGTGATGGGTAACATCTAGCTCCAACTCGGACATGAGCTCTTGAAGAGGTGTACGAAGTTGCTCAGACAGGAGGTCAGGAGAATTCCAACAATCTCTTGGTACTAGACACCTGTTACCTACACATATCAAAGACCAAGCACATAGGGCAACATGTTTTGGTGGTGTCTTATGATCACCCATACTTAGTGTTAGGCCATAAAAAAATCAACAAGAAAGTAAAAATGAAATTTTAATATAAATTTACCTAATCTATCATTAAAATATCATATGATATTAGTTCTAATGAGAAGATGAGCATGCAATGCATCCTACTCTAACATGCATATGATACAATGTCAAGTGCTACGTATAATCATCGATCCAACGCAACCAACATGTCAATTGATTAGTGATAAAACATATGCTTCTATGATTATTTATGCATTAGATCCAAAAACACAAATGGGAAGAAAAGTATGAGGGATTATGAGGGAGGGATGTGGGAAAATGAGAGACCATATGCTACAGAAAGAAATCTCAAGGGAAGGAAAAGACACCAATTGAGAAGATTGAATTTGCTCCTCTAACCAGAAGATGGAAATGTCATTGACCAAGTACATAAATATTTGATGAAGAACTATCGCAGGCCTATCATCCTCGGGGTAAGAAGGAATGAATGACTTAGACATATTTAAGGATGATATTGTTTCGGCTATTGGGAAAACAAGAGGTGGAATCATTGTTGTATTTGGGGGGAAACCATGATTCTTCATTTCTCGTGGGGGAAACCATCTCTTCATCAAATCTAGCAAAATAAAAAGCATCACATCCATCTATCTCAAGGATGGGGACACAACAAGGGCAGTAATCTAGTACAACGGCTATCAGAATTATCCAAAATTGTGGAAATTTCTTCTTGTTTGGCCGATCAACAACTTGGAACATGAAAAAGAGACCTTTCCAATCTTTAGGAAGGACATCAAAAGGAACAACACTGATAATCAAAAGTGGTGAAGCACTTTATTCTTCTTTGGGTTCATTTTTTAGGGTTTGAGACATCATGAGGCCTTCATACCCAATTCCCCAATCAACAACCCAAAAATCACTCATAGATTCTTAATCCACTTGATGGTCATTATCTACCTCAGAATCATCTCATTCCTCATCATGCATTTGTTGTTGGTTAAGCTACAATTCATTTTCTTCTTTGCTAGGCAAGGAGAACTTTTCCTCTTTCCTCTTCTCTTGGAGGACGAAAACTAAGGTATCTGTTATATGAGTTTGGTATAATGCTTCTAAGAGGAGAGCATCAGTAGGGTTCTTACCATATTCACATTTCATTTTATACAGATCCTCATCTTGCTTGTATAAATGGAATAATAATTCATTAGCATTATATTCCCTTACTAACCTCCTGCATGAACTACTATATTTATCCATTCTTTCTTACGAGATCTCGAGGCTTTTAGGATCAAACTCTTCGTCATCCTCAAAGGAGATGTTTTCCAATTCATGGGCCTCCTTTTCAGTACAATCCTTGAGGTATTCATTGATAAATTGACCTTGATGACCTTTATATCCTTCCTCAAGCATAAAACCATATTTAATAACTTCCTCCTCTCAAAGGGCCACGTCCAACATTTGGCATATGTCTTCATGAGATTGGAAACCCAACCCTATATGAAACAGGAAATGTACAACCAACATTGAGAGACAAGGAATTATTTTAGGCTCACATGACTCAATTCAATTGGTATTGGGGGTGATGGATAGGCCAAAAAATTCCATTTGGTCACAAGGTTGAGTTATATTTTTCCTTTAAAGATACCTCACGAACCTTACAACGTGATTGGCTATGAAATGTGGATCGCCATCGAACATTGGCATATTATTCATGGATTTCGACGAGGGATATCTTAGGGTCCATATCATATCTATGGTGGGAATATATGTGTTCAACATGTTGTTAGGTCTTTAATGACATGGGAGTTGCCAGGGTGAATCAAATTGCCTTGACAAATGCTTGTTCCACCCTACAATGATTGACCTTAGAAAACAATCAAGAACTAGGGTTTGGTTCTTCCAATGGATTCGTTAAGAATGATATATCAATATTATCGTATGGAGAACAAGACATGTGCCTTGTTTCTCCAACGACGCTGCCAAAATTTTATCTCAAACTAGTAGGGGTCCTAGTAGGGGATCCTAAAAGGAAACTACTAGGTCAAGGGAAATAATGGAGTGATAACCCACTGTCACCTTAGCTAAGGCTCCCTACACTTAACGGACTTTCATCTATGGGAGGAGACCCAATATAAAGGTATTAAATGGATGAGTAAGTCAATAAAAGGATAAGGAGCAATTCTTGAGGCATATTCACAAGAGAGACTCAATTGTATGGTTTTCTTACTCAAGAAGCAAGGTGATAGGCTCTCTAGGAAGGGCTAAGAAGGTCTTTGAGGTTAGGGTTTGAGAGTATATCTTATCAAGGAAGTCACTAGATTCAATAGGCATTATGAATTCTTGGCTTCTAAGTGATCTTCGTGAAATTGGGATCCACAAGTTGTGGGACCGCAAAAAGCCAAGTGGACCCAAAGTTAGGTTGAGGATATGGGGTTGATCAACCAAAGATGTACTTTACCTAATATTGGCAGGGAAGTGGATCAAAGAGAATCTTTTTAATATTATTTAATGTTATGATATTGATGAGGTCACTAGCCAATGGGAAACTAAGGGCAAGAATCAATCTTTCAGCTAGGGCTTGAAATATCTCAAGAACCCACCGTTAGAATTTCATGAAATTTGGAGGGCCTCTAGAGGACACACCAACGCAGTTGTGGGAAAGAGATCGAATGGTTTTGATGGATAAATCATGAGAAAAGTGATGACCTAGGTAACCTATGGAGGCTAAGCTTAGAAAAATAGGGGAAGGTTAGAAAAATAAGCTTTGAAAGTGATAACCTATGGAGGATATGTGCATCATCCTTTAGGAGAGATGGAGTCAAGGAGAATTAATGGTTAGGAAAGAGTTCACCTAATCGAGGGAGCCTTCAAACAACTTTGCATGGCATTAGGGCATGAGAGGAACTGCTTCAAGAAATTTATACTTCAATTTGCAATAACTGATGACTTATCGAGATGTGTTTATCACAAATTATCTCTAGGAACATTCACCCATTCATACATGGCCCATGACATGATGCAACGCTATAAAATATCACAATTTCCACTAATTTGTATATAAAAGCAATAAATTTCACACTTGTATAGCAAAAATCCCAACAACATTCACATGACAAAGTAAATAACAAGAATAAGTATGAAAATAGCACTTACATGTATAAAAGAGTATATCCAATCATCAAAGTATGCCAATAATGAAGCTCCAAGACAAGAAAGAGATATTCAAACATCAAAATTCATTCATAACATCCAAACTCGTCCTCTAAAAGGGATAGCGAAAATCTCACAAGAGAAAATAACTCAATCCAAGTGATGATGAATGAGAGATAATGACTCTCTTCTATTTATACAATCCTCTATGGCATTCGAATAACCTAAATTGCACTGATAATGCCCCTAGAATAAAATAATGTGCATAATAGCAATACTTTTTGGTATCAAACCCACCAAAATAGCTCAATAACATAAGAATAAGCCTCTCAAGAGGGAATAATGATCAATATAGTGAGTCGTTGGGCCTTTGAGGAGGCCTAATGAATTCCAACAGGTGCCATGATGTAGAACTATCCTCCAAAAATAATGGACAAGGAATTGGCCCCTCGTTTTCCAAGCAAGAACTTATGGTGCTCCCAAATGTGTGTGGGGACACAAGGACATCCTCATGGGTCTCCAAGTGGATCAAAAATTCATATAGACCATCATTAAGGGCTAGGATGATGACATAATCTCTCCCTCTACAGTAGGAGATATCATCTACATCCTGGAATATCTGCCAAGTGTGTGGTGCATGCGTAGAGCCTATTGGGCATGGTGGACCAAGTATATCGTCCTCATGCAAAGGTGGAACACAAACAATTAACGAGCAGTGCTAGGGATCCATGAAGTTGGCTCTGTTAAGGTGGAGGCCCGTGGCTCTCAACTCTCACCCTATAAGTTCCAATGTGGCCCTCTGAAAGGATAAAACCCCGTATAGGGATGCCAAGCCCCAAATGGAGACCTACCTGCAATCCTACATAAGCTCCAATACATCCCCTTGCCCTCCAATACAACAACACAATAAAATAATCAAGTAAAGGAGCTTACAAATCATGGGATCAATGGGGCACTTCATGCTGGCATGCCCTTCCATAATGGCATACGATTTTGGCACTAACATATATATATATATATTATATATATATATAGATGTGTGTGCTTTGATTTCTAGCATTTTTTTCGTAGAGAAATTGATTCCTTCAAAGTTGATAGTTTCATACAAATTGTTTAATAATAAATAATATTATATAAAATAAATATTTATTTTTATATTTTTAAAATACCATTAACCTATCATATCATATATTAAATCAAATTATATATGAAAATTTATAAAAATAATATAAGGACATTTATAAAGAAATGAATAGGAGCTTTTTCTAAATCCGTTGACGTCCAGGTAGGAACGACTCATATGTTCTAGATGAGGAGATCACGTGCTTTTGAGTAAAGTTTGAGCATCCGAATTGAAATTTGGAAGTGAAGCTAATAAATATGGGAATGGTATATTATAAAATCAGAACTTCACAATGAAGTTATCAAATTCATGCTCGTTGTTCTAGGCCGACGTGGACGTGGACGTGGACCTGGACCTGGACCGCGATGTTTTGGGTTACGGGATTATTATAAATGTGTTTTGTTATTAAAAAAATTGCATCCCGCGGATCAATAATTGTTTTGAGGAAATTTATACTAGGTTAATTTTTGTTGTTTTACTTTTAATTATTTTAATATATTCATTTTTTCAATATTATTTTTCTATTTAAAAATATTTTTTTTTAATTTGAAATTAATAAATATTTTTTTATTTTTATTTTAAAATTAATTTTCCTATCTAATTAGAATATGAATTTATTAGAATCTAAGTTTTTAAAATTTATTAAAAGTCAATGCAATTTAATTTGATAAAAAAAAAGAATTATATATCGAGACAACTTGGCTTGGCGCATAAATGATGGTTAATTTGATAAAAAAAAAGAATTATATATCGGGACAACTTGGCTTGGCGCATAAATGATGGCATGACGGGCAGGATAGGCATGGACCCATGGTATAACAGCAGGGGCAGACATGTTTTAAATCAGGAGCTTATCAATTACCTACAGTCCCGGGGAATTCGGCATTTTGCACAGATTGTCGATCCACATCGAACAGACATCCTTGCTCAAGCTTGGAAATCTGCTCAAGCTTTGGATCTCCCTATACAATGACATCAGGAATGGGATCATTATACTATGGCATTAATTGAATCTCACATACGCATCAAACAAGGGCCCGATGAACTTATTTGGTGCCCAGCAGACCATGGTATTTATGCACCAAAGCATGGTTACAGTGCTCTCATAACTCACAGAGCTCCGGAACAGATCCACCCGTGGTGGCAGATCATTTGGAAACTCAAGGCCTCTCCCCGATCAAAGCTTTTTTTCTGGTGTGCTCTCCATGGTATCGTGCCTACGGGAGAACAGCTGACCCGCAGGGCCATACACGGACCCACTTGGTGCACCTTCTGCAAAAATGCGGCGGAATTCACAGACCACATCTTTCTTCTTTGCCCGACTGTCCAAACCTTATGGAGAAATATTTGTCAGCAATTGGGAATTTTGGGACATTGGAGCGGACCTGATTTACAGAGTGCTTGGGGTAGCTGGGCACAAAACCACCCGGACTCAAAATCAATCAACCTCCCCCCTGTGGCCACCTGGTACATCTGGCTCGCCCGGAATAGGGCTATATTCGAGGATCGTCCGATTATGAGCAGCCGGATTGAAATTGCTATTAATGCTGCATATCAGACGCTACCAGATCCGCCACCACACAGGCCCAGAACCATTCAGCCTATGCCCGAGATTGACAGATCCATCCCTTGGGCATTTTTTGACGGGGCAGCGAACCAAGCCGGGTGCGGTGGAGGTTTTGTCCTTCACATAAATGATCAGCATAGATTTCTTGCCAAACTGGGTTTCGGAAATGGATCAAACAATCTCGCTGAGCTCTCTGCATTACATAACCTCCTACATTTTGCATTAACACATCAGCTCACACATATCAATATATTGGGGGACTCATTGGTGGTTGTAAACTGGATAAATAATGTCACTACATGCCACTCTCACACACTCAGCAATTTATTACATAATACCCTCACTCTCAAAGCTGCTTTTGAACATTTCACTTGTGTGCATATCTACAGAGAACACAATAGCGAGGCTGACAAACTGTCAAAAGAGGCCTCGACAATTCCCCGCGGCGATGGGCACATAGTGGAGCAGAATGGGACTGATGAACACCAGTTTTTCCACCGACCATATATAGATCAAAGGCAACTGAGGGACAATAGCCCCAATAGCTGACCGAGAATGGAGATTTTTTGACAATACTGCTGTTTATATTTATAAAACAGAACCTTTTGTATATGTGAATAGGCGTTAGAGCGATAGAGCCGAATCAAAGAAATGTAATTAGCACATTTTTGCAGCACACTGAAAATCACCTGATAGGGTGGAGATTGTATGAACAAGACAGTAATGCCATGGCATCCGCTTATGTAATTTTCAAATATTAATGAAAGTTACTGATTTTCCCAGGAAAAAAAAAAATTAAAATGGACCATTTTGGATAATAAAATTTGCATACATATTAATTTTAGAATATGAACTTACTAAATTGAATAATTTCAAATCCTAGGAAATTGGTGTGCACAGGCTGCAATCTAATTTTTTTAATTTATTAAAAGTCAATGCAACCTAACTTGATTTTAAAAAGGAATTAATAATTTTATTATAAAATGGACCATTTTGCTAAATAAAATTTGTTTATATATTAATTTCCCCATATAATTAGAATATGAACTTATTAGAATTGGAATAATCTCAAATCCCTAGGAAATTAGTTGGCATGAAGCTTACACGAATCTAATTTTTTAAGTTTATTAAAATTCAATGCAGCAACAAATTGTGTAACGCACTACAGACATTTCAGACGAAGCATATGTTGAGTATATTCCCTTCAGAATCAATCTAGACCATCAATTAAAAAAATAAAATAAAATAAGTGAACAAATTTACATCCACCTTCAGTTAGCCAAAAATTACCTCCCGCCTAAGATCTATACGTTGATTCTCACACGATTTGCAATTCAACTAAGGCAAAATGGCTAAAATTCAAGGTCTAAGAACACTCTACATCTGTTTCATTTCAGTGTATCTAATGATTATTGGAGTTGTAGGAACTTCACCAAACCTAGGAAGGAGCAATTTCCCATAGGGTTTCAAATTTGGTGCCACTTCATCTGCTTATAAAAAAATGAACAGATTCACATCCATCTTCAACTAGCCAAAAAATACCTCCCGCCTAAGATCTATAAGCTGATTCTCACACGATTTGCAATTCAGCGGAGCCAAAATGGCTAAAATTCAAGGTCTAAGAACACTCTGCATCTATTTCATTTCAGTCTATCTAATGATCATTGGAGTTGCAGGAGCTTCACCAAACCTAGGAAGGAGCAGTTTCCCATAGGGTTCAAATTTGGTGCCACTTCATCTGCTTATCAGGTTTCACTTTTATCCCTAGTCTCTTCCACAAATTCATTCATTAATGGATTAAGTAACCCTCTGGTTTTTTTGTTTCATTGGTAATATTCTAAACTTTCAAATTCTAATTGTATAACAAGTGGAAGGAGCTACACATGAGGATGGGAAAGGCCCAAGTATTTGGGATACATTTTCCCACATTCTACGTTAATTAGTACATCCCATGAGCTAGGTTTTATAATTCGGCATGATGTATTATGTATTTATTTGGTTTCCTTGAACTTTAATGTAGGTAAAATTTTCGATGGAAAGAATGGGGATGTTGCAGTAGATCAATACCACCGCTATAACGTATAAATTAAAATTATTTGAAGAGTTGAAGAATTTTATTTTAGAACCTGAGCATAATTGATTTTATATTTGAGAATATTTCAAAAATGCGATATACATAAACGAAGTTTATGGATGTATTTATTTGCAATTTGCATGCAGGAAAATGTTTAGCTTCTCAAATACATGGGAATGGACCACATGGTTGGCTCAAGTGGCAGAGATGATGGCACATCAAGGTATCTGGTGGATGTAAGGGGCTGTTGGATGCCAACTAAGGACCTTCTAGGAGAAAATTTGTCTCATATATACACTATCCATAGGTTGTGGGTAACATCTAGCTCCAACTGGTACATGAGTTCTCGAAGAGGTGCATGAAGTTGCTTGAATGGGAGGTCATGATACCCCCAACAATCTCTTGGTAAGTAGACTTGTTACCTTCACATATCAAAGACCAAGCACATAGGGAAACATGTTTTCGTGATGTCTTATGATCACCCATGCATAGTATGAGGCCATGAAAAATCAACAAGAAAGTAAAAGTGCAATTTTATATAAATGCACCTAATCTCTCATGAAAATATCATATGATATTAGTTCTAATGATAAAATGAGCATGCGATGCATCCTACTCTAACATGCATATGATACAATGTCAAGTGTTAAGTATAATCATAGATACAATGCAACCAACGTGTCAATTGATTGGTGATAAAACATGTGCTTCTATGATTATTTATGCAGTAGATCCAAAAATACAAATGGGAAGAAAAGTATGAGGGATTATGAGGGTCAGAGGTGGGAAAATGACAGACGCATATGCTACAGAAAGAATTATTGGTGGAAGGAAAAGACACCAACTGAGAAGATTGAATTTGCTCCTCTAACCAAAAGATGGAAATGACAATGACCAAGTACATGAATATTTGATGAAGAACTATCTCAAGTCTATCATCCTTGGGGTAAGAAGGAACGAATGATTTATACATTCTTAGACATATTTAGGATCATATTATTTTAGCTATTGTGAAAATAAGAGGTGGAATCATCATTGTATTTGGGGGGAAACCATGATTCTTGATTTCTCATAGGGGAAACTAGCTCTTCATCAAAGCTAGGGGAATAAAAATCATCACAAACATATATCTCATGGTTGGGGACACAACAAGGGGAGGAATTCTCAAACATGAAGAAAAACCCTTTATCAGTGGCATGGCTAAAGGAAGCATCTTTCTCAATATCATTAGTACAAGTGCTATCAGAATTATCCGAAATGGTGTAAATTTCTTCTTCCTTGGCCGAATTGTCATCATCTTGGAACATGGAAAAGAGACCTTTCCAAAATTTAGGAAGGGCATCAGAAGGACCAACACTGATAATTAGAAGTGGTGGAGCACTTTCTTCTTCTTTGGGTTCATTCTTTCGGGTTTGATACATCATTGGGCCTTCATACCCAATTCCCCAATCAACAACACAAAAATCACTCATAGATTCTTCATCCACTTGATGATCATGATCTACCTTGGAAACATCCCATTCCTCATCATGCATTTGTTGTTGGTTAAGTGGCAATTCATTTCTTCTTTGCTAAGAAAGGAAGACTTTTCCTCTTTCCTCTTCTATTGGAGGACAACAGCTAAGATATATGTTATATGAGTTTGGTACAATGCTTCTAAGAGGAGAGCATCACTAGGTTTCTTACCATATTCAATTTTCATTTTATAGAGCTCCTCCTCTTGCTTGTATAAATGGAATAATAATTCATTAGCACTATATTCCATTACTAACCTCCTGCAAGACCTATTATATTTGTTCATTCTTTCTTGTGATATCTGGAGGCTTTTAGGATCAAACTCTTCGTCATCCTCAAAGGACATGTTTTCCAATTCATGGGCCTCCTTTTTGGTACAATCCTTGAGGTATTCATTGATAAATTGACCTTGATGCTCTTTATATTCTTCCTCAAGCATAGAACCATATTTAATAACTTTTATTCCTCCTCTCAAAGGGCCACGTCCAACATTTGGCATATGACTTCATGAGATTGGAAACCCGACCCTTCATGCAACAGGATATGTACAACAAAGATTGAGAGAGAAGGAATGCTTTAAGACTCAGATGACTCAAGCCAATCGATATTGGTGGTGATGGATAAGAAAAACAATTCGATTTGGTCACAAGGTTGAGTTATATTTTTCCTTGAAAGATACTTTAAAATCCTTACAACGTGATTGGCTGCGGAATGTGGATCCCCATCGAACATTGACATATTCTTCATGGATTCTAATGAGGGATACCTTAGGGTCACTATCATATCTATGGTGGGAATATATGTGGTCAACATATTGTTGGGTATTTAATGACATGGGAGTCGTCACGGTTCAATGAAATTACCTTGACAAATGATTGCCTCACCCTACAAGCATTGACTTTAGAAAGCAATAAAGAACCAGTGCTTGGTTCTTCCAATGGAGTCGCTAAGAATGATATATCAATACTGTCATATGGAGAACAACAAATGTGTCTTGTTTCACCAGGGACTGTGCCAAAATGTTGTCTCAAAGTAGCAGGGGTCTTAAGAGGGGATCCTAAAGGGAAACTTCTAGGTCAAGGGAAATAATGGAGCTATAGCCCACTCTCACCTCAGCTAAGGCTCCCTGCTCTTTAAGGAATTTCACCATTGGGAGGAGAACTGGAATAAATGGAATCACTAGATGAGTAGGTTAATGAAATGATAAGGAGTGATTCCTGAGGCCTATTCATTAGCGAGGCTCAATTGTATGGTTTGCTTGCTAGGAAGCAAGGTGATAGACTCTCTAGGAAGGGCTAAGAATGTCTCTGAGGTTAGGTTTTGAGAGTATATATTATCAAGGAAGTAGCTAGACTCAATAGGTCCTATGAATGCTTGGATTCTAAGTGATCTTTGTGAAATTGGAATCAACAAGTTGTGGAACCACAAAAGGCCAATTGGACCCAAAGTTAGGTCAAGAATATGGAGTTAATCAACAAAAGATGTAATTTACCTAATAATGGAAGGGAAGTGGATCAAAGAAAGAATATTATTTTGATTATTTAATATTATGATCCTAATGAGGTCACTAGCCAATGGGAAACTAAGGGCAGGAATTAATCTTCGAGCTAGGGCTTGAAATATCTCAAGATCCCACCTTTAGAATTTCGTGAAATTTGGAGGGCCTCTAGAGGACACACCAACACAGTTGTGGGAAAGAGAGAAAATTATTTTTATGGCTAAATCATGAGAAAAGTGATGCCCTAAGTGAACTATGGAGGCTAAGCTTAGAAAAAGAGGGGATGGTCAGAAAATTAAGCTTTGAAAGTGATAACCTATGGAGAATTTGTGCCTTGTCCTTTGGGAGAGATGGAGTCAAGGAAAATTTATGGTTAAGAAAGAGTTCACCCAATCAAGGAGACCTTAAAACAACTTTCCAAAATCATCCTCCAAAACGGATAGTGAAAATCTCACAAGAGAAAATAACTCAATCCAACTGATGATGAATGAGAGAGAATGCCTCTCTTCTATTTATACAATCCTCTAAGGTATTTAAATAGCCTAATTTGGACTAATAATGCCCCTACAATAAAATAATGTGCATAATAACAAATACTTTTTGGTGACAAACCCACCAAAATAGCTCAATAACATAAGAATAAGCCTCTAAAGAAGGTATAATGTTCGAGGGGTGCCATGATGTAGAACTGGGCTCCAAACATAGTGGACAAGGAACTTGCCCCTTGTTTTCCAAGAAAGAACTTGTGGTGCTCCCAAATGGGTGTGGGGGCACAAGGACATCCTCATGGGTCTCCAAGAGGATCAAAAATTCATGTAGACCATCTTTAAGGGCTAGGATGATGACATAACATCTGCCTCTACAGCGGGAGATATCCTTTGTACCTTGCAACATGTGCCAAGTGTGTGGTGCATGCGTAGAGCCTATTGGGCATGGTGGATCAAGTACATCGTCCTCATCCAAAGGTGGAACACGAACAATCAACGAGCAGTGATGGGGATCCATGAAGTTTTCTCTACTATGGTGGAGGCCCATGGCTCTCAGCACTCACCCTATAAGTTCCAATGTGGCCCTTTGGAGGGAGAATGCCGTATATGGATACCAAACCCCAAATGGAAACCCACCTGTAATCCTACATAAGCTTCAATGCTTCCCCTTGCTCTCTAATACAATAACTCATTAAAATAATCAAGTAAAAAAGCTTACAAGTCATGGGGTCAATGGGGCACTTCATGGTGGCATGCCCTTCCCTAGTGGGCTTTAGAATGTACAAATGTCTCCAAGCTCAATAGGGGATTAATCAAGGACCCCATTTAGGTGGTTTCGACACATCCCTAAAGTGGTAGGTGGTAAATGATACAATAATGGAATAGAGTGGGGATCAGGGTAATCATATAAACCACATGTCATGGAAGCCCACACTTGAGTATGTGAGTGTAGGAGGGAGAAAATCATGGTACATGTGTTACCCCAACCTTTGTTTTTCCACGCTTCTTCATATGCCTTTTTCCTTTGAATTATTTTTCTTCATAATTGCTCAAAGCTCTAGGGGATGAGAGCATGATGTGTAGTATATAGCACTAGATACGCCTTAAGATGGCGCAATTCATTGCCCACCAGGGTTTGGGACAATCATGGGCTCCTTAATGATGGAAGGGGCTCATTTAGGGCCCATAGGAACTAGGGTGATGGCCATGGATAAGGGTTAGACCTCATGTTTGACTTTTTCCAATGCGCTAATTTTGTATGCCTTGACCAGCTTTTGCAACTTGCAATACATTTCCTATTGAGAGTGGCCAAATTATGCTTTTTTATTTTCTTTTTAGCTGTATTAACCTCTGGGGCTTTGTTCTAGGCCTGACCTAAGGCGTGGACAAGTGGAGGGGGAGGTTAACCCTATGTGGACCCGGAAGGGTAAAGAGATGAATGGGGCTAAAATTAGTGGAAGGGGAGTGAAGTATGTGGTATCGGGAAGTGTGACCACACAACCAAAATTAGGGTTTCCCATGTAGTGTCAACCCTAAAACTAATGGTTAATAAAGGAGATCCCATGGGACTAGGACACAAGGCTAACCGTGAAATTGGGTAGTGGAGACAAGAGTAAAAATCTAGCCTATTCTTTTCAACGAATCCCCCCATCAATCCATGCCCACAAGTGCCCATGACAAGTAAGGAAAATTACTTAACTACACCAATGAAAAGCCATACCTTTAGGGTTGGGAGGATTGCCCTCAAACATTCCATCATAACAAGTGGGCAAGGGACCACATGGCTGTCTCAAGTGGCGAAGATGATGACACATTGAGCTATCTAGTGGCTGCAAGGGGTTGCTATCTACCAGTTGAGGACTATCTAGGAGAATTTTTTTCTCTTATATACATTATCCACAGGTGACGGGTAACAATGCCCACTTGTTGGTGCCTTAGGTGCCCACCTGTTAGCGCCCCCATAGTAGAGCTTTGCCCTTTTGCCCTTCAAAACATAGAACATTAAAACCCAAAATCTTGTTCATGTAGTAGTGTGACATTGAAATCCATGATGCTCATGAGTTCCATTTGGCCTTGAGAACCTCTGAGGAGAATTTCTCGAGAGATAATACGATTTTGGCACTAA
>APFE030984157.1:50456-137580 GCA_000404065.3 Pinus taeda
AAATTAAATTATATGTAGACATGAATATCCGTTTGCAGGAAGGTGCGAGCTTATTTAGATCTTATCCTGACGGAATAAAGGATGTAATAAATTATACGAAGCATCGTTATAACAACCCTCCCATTTACATCACAGAGACTGGTACGTGAAATCATTGAATAACAATTTTATGAACTGTAAAAATTATGAATCTCATTGTTATTCAAAATATGCATGGATTTCAACAGGGTATGCGGATTTTGACAATGGCACTACCCCACTGAAAAAAGCGTTACAGGATTCGAAGCGAGTGAAGTACCATTATCAACATCTATCAAAAATACTGGAGGCCGTAAGGTGCGTTGCGTTCAACATAAGATTTAGCTGTTATTATTTGAGAATGGTTATTGACGAGGCTCTGCTACTTCGCAATGTCATAAAATAAATGACAGGGACGGCGCTGATGTCCGAGGTTATATTGTGTGGGCGCTGCTGGACAATTTCGAATGGTTTAATGGATATAATGTTCGATTTGGTTTACATTATGTGGATTACAAGCACAATTTAAAGCGATATGCGAGGGCATCTGCATATTGGTTTAAACACTTCCTCAAGATTTAAAATACTTGTGGTTTAAATTTGGACTAAACAAATAATTAAATGCATGCCTGTGTATGTTGAGAAAGCGGGGCATATCTTTTGTCTTTGAATGTTAAACTGACAAGCATGTTTTTCTGCCCAATTGGCATCTTAAGTTTTATTTAAAATTATCTTTTGTCTTTGAACGTTAAAAAAGTCTATCCTAAATGCTTTATGGTTTGTCTTCAGCACTAGCGGTATAAAATTTATGTTTTTTTTTATCAAAAGTTATGGAAATTTCGATTATATTTTGAAAAAATTTGGTACGGATTTGTGTAAATCGAAGTAAAAGTAGTCAAAATTCATAATTTTAGGTGCCTAATAAGTTTTTGATGGTGTTGAATCTATTTCCACAATCAAAAACATAATTCAAACACTGCATCTATAAGATTTTTTGAAATTTTTTTGGGGCATTCCGTCCAAACAATTCCTTCGGGCAATTCCTTAGCCTCTTCACACACCGCTTGTAAATGTTGGTTGGTTCGTCACTGTAATTATCATTTAAAATTATTATTATGGTTAATGTTTTTTTTTTAATGTTGAAAAAGTCTATATTAAATGGTTTATGGTTTGTTTTTAAAAGTAGTTATTTGTAAATGTGTGTTGGTTTTTATTATTATGGTTAAAAAAAAAAATGTTTTTAATGTTGAAAAAGTCTATCTTAAATGGTTTATGGTTTGTTTTTAAAAGTAGTTATTTGTAAATGTGTGTTGGTTTATGGTTATAATCATGATTTCAAATTAATATCATGGTTAATGTTTTTCGTTTTTAAAATAGAAAAATAAATTATAGTTTTAGTAGAAACTATAATAAATTATAGTTTTAGTAGAAACTATAATAAATTATAGTTTTAGGTTTGTTTATAAAGTTTATCTAAAAAATGGGTCTTGGAACTAAATTGAAAATTAATGTATGGCAGAAAAAACATCAAAATAAACCATCTTTGTCTAAGCTTTTAGATGTTAAATTCTATGATCATTATTGGGTGACTATTCACAAATTCATAGATATCTAGATTGTTTGGGTGACATTGCACACATTAGTACATAGAAGAGGCTTTTAAGACCATATTTAAGATAATTTTTTAGTAAATTATATTAATTTGTGATTAAAAAACTGTAAGTTGTCTTAAATATTTTCTTTAAGCTAATGCCTCAAATTATTATCTTAAAAAATGATCTATATAAAGATAATATAGAACATAAGCATTACTATCTGAGACAATTCATTTGGTCTCTCAAGAGACTACATATATGGTTAAAGACATATTGTCTCTATAGAGACAATGTCTTAAATCCCAGTTAATGTCTCTACAGAGACAATATGTATTTAATTCAAGTTATTGTCTCTCTAGAGACAATAAAAAAAAATCTTTAAAAAGAAATATAGAATGTGAATCCTTTTGTTTCTTTTGTAACTAATTCATGTTAGGGTATGATGGAATCTAATCACCAACCTCCTCCTTGTTAGGTAGGTGCTCTTCCATTAAGCTAGCACCCTTTAAATAAATCGGTTATCTTGATCATAAAACTTTAAAATCAACAAGCCAAAATGTGATGTCATATTAGCGAAGAAAAATTGTGTCACCTATTGTTACATGAAGGATTTCCGAGAAAAGGAAAAATTTGTACATGGTACTAACTTTCAAGTCATTTAGTGGGCTAAATTCCACAACACTTATTTGTCAACCCAGGTCCCAATGTAGGTATAATATCAATATTAACACTAAGGTTGAGAGCCCAGTGAATGGTTTATGCACTACCATCACGAGGTGGGTCAAATAAAGACAACAAATCAACAAACTACCAAAAACTTCCCAGGCTGTCCTTTGTCTTCTTTGTCACTTGCTCCGATGGTTTAGGAGGTTTAATGATTTTGTTAATAGTAGTTCATATTGATCAAATGAACACAAGAAAACTTAAAACCGAGTCTATGGTTGTGAATTTTATTAATTGAATAGCATACCTGGTTTGCCACATCCAGAGATTGAAGTCCATGGGCTGCATACTTATCAAGCATCGAGTGTACCTTATTTCTCAAATCTACAGTGAAGTAGAAAAAGGCAAGGATCTATGGCATAGAGAGTTAGGAGCCAAAACACTCACAAATATATCAAGATCAATATCTAATGGAAGTACAATATGTTCTTTCTAAATACCAAAACGATTACAAACAATTTTTAGTCCGATATTGTATATAGAAAAGCTATTGCAAATAAGCTTTTGGTCCATTATTGAGAAGCTATGCACATTTCACTTACATCTATAACCTAGATAAACCTACCTCAACTCCAAAATATTTAAACATCTAGAATTTACATTTCAATTGTTTTTAAACCCTCTTCTTACTTCAGAGATCTAGGATTAAGATAATCCTAACTAACCACTACTCAAACTTATAAACAAGTGATGTTCATACTAGTCTTCCATACAAGATAATTAGGTTTTCACATGGATAATATTGAGAATGAATCACCTACTTCGGTTCTCCTTTTCTAGCCCTATGTCAATTTCCCTTCAATGTAAGGGTTGTGCGCTTACCTACAAGATTGAAAAGAAAGAAGTGAACTTTGGTAATGTTTGCCTAAGTCTGTAAGTTGAAAGTTAAATACCACCAAATTAGAAATAGAAACGAAAAGATATATATGGGCTAGTAACTTGAAACATGTTTTGATTCATCAATGCATTCTATGTCTAGAAATGGAAAACTATTGTGGTAATTTAGTACCTCCTTGGGATTTTCCAGCATGCCTACAATGGTTGCTTCGATTGCATCTTGGTTCTCTATTCTGCAAGCTCGAGCTACTAATAATAATAAAGTTCCCTTTTCAACGTCCTTACAATATACCTTCTTCATTAATGATCCGTCGAAATTATGGTGTAGATTTGCAACTGGTAATGAAATTTCAATCAAAATCACAAGACACAAACCTACTCTATTACTCTACAAAATTCAATTCACAATTTAGAACATCAATCACAAACATGAAATTAGAAATAACACACATGCACATAGTATTTTTCTAGGGGAAAACAATATTCTAGAAACCCCTTTTCCTGCTTGCATTAAAATGATGAATAGAGATATATTACAATTTCTGTCTCAATCTGAGCTCAACCTACAAGTGAATAACCTATCTCTTTTCTCACTAAGAAGCTTTGACCCATACCTAGTCAATTTTTGCCTCTACTTGATCCCCTAATTCCTTACACGATTCCTTGAGAAATTAGGCCCCTATTATTTACGAAATCAGACTGCATGAAACACTTGTACACTCAAGACTAGTCTACAACTAATGTTACATTGCCTTAGAATCTCCACCACATTTGGGGAACTTGAATTCTCTATATTCACTAGTTATTTTTGGTTTATTGATCTATTAACTAGATGATCATTGAGTTAGATCGAAGTCTCACTACACAATTGACCTTCCACTATTTCCTTCAACAGTTGGAACTGGTTTAACTAAAAACAATTTGAAATAATTGACCGTGATTGCTACAAATTAGCAATCACACATGCTTAACTGAACTCTAACTCTTCCAACTCGAATTTACTGAGGTAAATAAGTGACAAGAGCTATGTAACCTAAGTTAATTTTATCCAAGTTGTTTGCTGATGTGGAAATTCAAATTTTCTCAATTTAATCAAGGCAAAATCAAATTGAAAATTTCTTGTTGCATTTTTCAATACTCTCTCTCAGCAAGAAAGGGATTATCAACCACCCCTATCTTGCAGCTGTGGAACTTGAACTTCCCTCTTAACAAGGCCTTTGCCAATATGTCAACATCTTATTCCTATATCATAATGTATTGTATCAACATTATCTTCTTCTGCACATAGTCCCGTAAATGGTGATACCAGATATCTATATGCTTGGATCGATTGTGAAATGAAGGATTCTTAGAGATATTAATGCAACTCTCATTATCACAATAGATCACAATTGGATCCATCATCTGACTAAATAATCCCACAAGTATCATTCTCATCCAAATCTCATTTTATGTTGCTTGACTTACAGCCATGTATTCTGCTTCTGCTGAGTTAAACGCCATAGATCTTTACTTCCTGTTGTAACAGTAAATAGCTGCAGACCTAGCACTAAAAATTCCACCTAATTTAATCTTTCAATCTCATAGAATCCTCGCCCAATTTGCATCTGTGAAGCCACACAACTTCACTCCCTCTATCTGTCTGTACCATAGTCCAAACTGGGTAGTGCTTATGAAGTACCGTAAAACATGCTTAGCTGCCTTCCAAAACAATTTGGTTGGCTTAACCATAGATTTGCTCACCTGATTGACTGCATAGCACATATATGGTTGTGTGTTCACAAGATGCATTAGTGAACCCACTAGTTGGCGATAAATGGTAACATCCACTTCTTCACCTGAAGTGGCATCCTCCTTCCTCTAGTTGGTCACCAGAGTTGTCTCCATGGGTTTACAACACTCCATCTGGAATCTCTACAATTTCTCATTTTCATACTATCCTTAAGACACAAACAGTTCCCCATTGCCTTGCAATACTTCCAACCTGAGGAAGTAGTGCATGAGATCTATCTCCTTCATTTCAAATTCCCTTGCAAGGTCCTCCTTGCAATATTTTATCAGCTGCTCATAACCAACTAAAATCAAATCATTAGCATATAAGACAATAATAATAAATTTACCTTCTACCAAGATGTGATAGAGGTTTGCATCTACTTCACTTTTGGTGAAGCCTAAACCAGTGAGATAACTATCTATCTTGGTGTACCAAGCACATGATGTTTGTTTGAGAGCATATAATTCTCACTTGAGTCTACACACATGAGACTCCCAATTAAATATTTCAAAACCTTCTGGTTGCTCTATGTACACCTCCCCCTCAATAACCCCATTGAGAAATGTTGTTTTTACATCCATCTCGTGGATCTTCCACCGCATCTACACAACTAGTGCAAGAATTGATCTAATGAATGAGTACCTTTCTATAAGAGAAAAGGTCTCCTCATAGTCAATTCCTTCAACTTCAGAGTACCCCTTGGCCACAAGTCTAGCCTTATACTTCTCTATGCTTCTATTTGTTGCATGCTTAACATTGAAGATCCATCTCGAACCCATAATTGATTTATCTGCTGATATTGGGACCACTTCCCAAACATTGTTCTTTATAATGGATTTGTATTCCTCCACCATTACATCAACCCATATAGGTTTCTCTACTTCTTCCTCAAAACAAGATGGCTCAGTCTCTACAAGCTCAGTCATTAAAGCCATGTAGTCAGTGTACCAATCAGGTGACCTCCTCTACCTACAAAAATTTGAAGGAGATCCCACATTCTCCCTTCGGTCCTGCAAAATTGTATTAGCTTCCTTGGTTCTTTTTCTTCCTTCTCTGGATGTTTTTTCTTGAGTGGATGTCTCCACTTTTTTCTCCTCTACTTGTGACTGATCCACAACTTCTTGAGGGTCCTCCTTTAGAGCTAAAATATCCTCTTCTAGTGGGATCTGAAGCTCCCTCTTAAGAGAGCATCATATCACTTTATCCTCATCAAATTTTACATCCCTTTGCACAATTGTCATTCTAAGGGAAGGTAAGTATGCACGGTAGTTGTGAGGAGTTTTTGTGTATACCCCCAAAAAAAAAAAATTAGCTCAAGCTTCTTCCTTTATTCTTTGGATACATGGCAGTAAACGAAGACTCCAAAAATACTAAAGTGCGACACATCCATCTTTCTCCACAAGAAAGCCTCCTCAGGTGTAAACATACCAAGAATTCGATGAGGACTTTGATTCTTCAAATAGACTGTTGTGTTGCATGGCTCTGCCCAAAAATGCAGTGGTAGGCCTTCATCATGCAACATAGCCCTATCATCTCCCACAATGTTATGATTCTTTCTCTCATCCACCCCATTCTATTGTGGGTTGTCGGGTGTTATCAACTATCATTGAATGCCTTTTTTCAGATAGAAATTTTTGAATTCATTCGACATGTACTCACCTCCATTATCACTCCTAAGAGCCTTCCATGAACTTGGAGAGTTTCTCATCTTTCTTTTGCATGAAGAAGATCCAACACTTCCTTGAGAAGTCATCAATAAAAATGACAAAATATTTTTGTCTGGAAGTGGAGGCTTTCAAGAAAGGTCCATAGACATCAAAGTGGATCCTTTACAAGACTACATGTGGTTTTCTGTCCCGATCATGGAATGTGGATTTTGCATACTTCCCAAGGTACATCCTCTGCATACATCTTGATGCTCAAGTACTCCTTTAGGGAGGCCATTGGTTATTAGTTCCATAATCCTCAAAGTGTCATAATGAAAATGGTCAAGTCTTTTGTGCCAAAGTTCACTGACATCACGACCCTACACTTTATCTGCTTTAGTGCTTAATGCAACACAATCTTCCACATCTATCTTATATAGGTGAACATTGATTTTCTTCACTTGCCCCATGACTATGTGTCTTAGGAATTCTTTCCCTTTGCCAAAGATCACATCATAACCGCAATGTTCCAGAACTTCAACAAAGATGAGATTTTTCTTTAAGCATAAAATGAATATGACATCCTTGAGTCTCAGAGGGGATCTTGACTCCCTTTAAAAGGTGATTGTACCAACCCCAGTCGTGTTGTACCTTCCGTTGTCTCCTAGCTTGATGTGCATATGCAACACTTTCTCCTCTAGGTCACTTGAAAAATCTCTACACCTTGTCATGTGGAATAATGCACCTGATTCCAAGGGCCACACACTCCCCATCACTATGCTAGTCATGCATGTGATAAGGGTAAAGTCAAGCTCGAACTGTGAAGCCAAGGCTTCACCTACTACTCCTCCTGAGGTCTTCTTGCTTTCCCCATTGTGTGGACACTTTGAGGAATAATGCCTAAATTCATGACAATGGAATCATTTAAGTTTAGACAACTCTTTCTTCTTTCCCCCTTGGCTAAACTTTGGTTTGGATTGAGATTTCTTCCCTTTTCCCTTATTTCCCTTTCTAACAGATGAAATGTTTTCTTCATCCTCTCCCTTGGATGGAGTGCCATCTCTAGTATTCTGCCTTATTTTATCCTATTCCAAATAATACCATAATCATTCCCAATTTAATAGTTTCTCCCTCTCGTTCACCAAATATTGGTAGCTATGCCAGCTCTTGGGAAGGCCTAGAAGGGCTAGGCTTACCAAGTCATCTTCTGCAACATTAAAACCAACCCAACCAAGTTCATCACGAACTTGTGTAAATCTTCTCAAATACTACAAGATAGTGTCATTATTTTGCATCTTGAATTTCGAGGTTTATCCTTGAGTGCTAGCTTCCTGTGGTCACTACTATTCTCGAAAAATTATGTCAACTCTTTCCAAATTGGGAATGGATTTTCTTTCCCGTGGATATTTGAGACAATGTGATCTCGTACTCCCTCTAAGATTATTCTCCTCACCTTGGCTACATATTTCTTCCACTGAGCAATATTTTGGGCATCATATTCCTGTGGTTTTGCAACATTTGTCTTGATGTATTCTAGCAATCCATTGTCATCCAATATTTCCTATATACTATCCTTCCATGCGATGAAATCAGAGTTGCCTTCCAAGGCATACTCTAGCCTCTGCCCATTGAAGGTCATTCTCCCAACTCTATAGAGATCCTGCTACACTGAACTATAAATCTGATTCTCCTGTGAAACAAATTTAACATTCTTGCTCTGATACCATGTACAAATTATGGTGTATATTTTCAACTGCTCATGAAATTTTAATCAAAATCACAAGACACAAACCTACTCTACTTCTCTATGGAATTCAATTCACAATTTTTAAGATTAATCACAAGCATGCAATGATAAATAACACACATGCACATAGTATTTTCCAGGGGAAAGCAATTTGCTAAAAACCCCAGTTCCTGCTTTCATTAATCTGATGAATAGAGATGTATTACAATTGCTAGCTCAATTTGAGCTCAACCTACAAGTGAATAACCTATCTCTCTGCTCACTGAGAAGCACTAACCTAGACTTAGTCAATTTCTGCCTTTGCTTGAGCTCCTATCGCCTTGCGCAATTCCTTGAGAAATTAGGCCACTATTATTTAGAGAATTCCTCCAAAATGATTTCACAATTCCCAAGGTTGATCATCAGATTGCATAAAACACTGATACACTCAAGACTAGTCTACAATTGATGTTACACTTCCTTGGAATCTCCACCACAATTGAGGAACTCAATCTCTCTGCATAAAATAACTATTTTAGGTTGATTAATCAGTCAACTGGATGATCACTAAGTTAAACTAATGTCTCACTGCACAACTAACCTTCCACTAGGTCCTTCAATAGTCGGAACTATTTTAACTAAAAGCAACTTTAAATAACCGACATTGATTACTACAAATTAGCAATCACACATTCTTAACTGAACTCTAACTCCTCCAACTTGAATTTACTAAGCTAATTGAGTGACAAGATCCATGTCATCTTAGCTAACTGCATCCAAGTTGTATGTTGATGTGGAAATTCAAATCTTCTCAATTTAATCAAGGAAAAATCAAATTGAGAATTTCTTGCTGCATTTTTCAACATGATCAACCACGGGAAAATATATTTTAGACATATAATTGGTATTAAAGAATTTGAACATGAAAATTGAAACTTTCCTATGACAAAAGGAATCAAAATAATTTAGAAATGTGAGAACAATGGTCCTACATTCATCCCTAAATAAAATAACCTCAACAAGATTCTTATCAACTGTTAGGTCCCTATAATATGAGTGTATCCTCCATATTGTTATTTTTGTGCCCCATATAACCGCCATATTATTATTCTTGTTCCCCATAGAAGTCCACTATTGTTATTATTGAACCCTTACATTATTATGATTATGTAGGACCTTATTATATTGTGATCTGTTAGACTCCTATATATACCAAGGAGGTCTTGTCATTTGTATCATCCAAGAACTTTTTATTTATGTGATGTAAAAGGAGTTTTCCACCTCAAATAGGCTTATTTTCAAGTTGTTGATCTATCTTTTCTTCTTTTTTGTGATTTGGTTACATAACATTTGGTATCAGATCTCTGGATTCTAGGGTTTCGTATCCTCAAACAGGTCATCTTGGAATTTTTATTATAATTTGCATCACCATTTATTGTCATGCTATCGATACCATCTTTAAACGATGCGCCACCCATGACGAGGTTGAGAAAGCTATAAACAAATGCCATGCTAGAGCATGTGGTGGACATATGTCTCGATATACCACTATCTAGAAGATCTTACGTGTCGGTTACTTTTGGCCTAATGTGTTTTGATATTGCATCATTGCAGTCCAAACGTGTCACTCTTGCCACATCTATGATTGTAAAACTCATGCTCCACTTGCTCCTCTACATAGTGTTATCATCGTTGGACCTTTTGCCAAATGGGGCATAGACTTTATGACATCTAACCCTCACTTGGAAAGGGGTCATGGCTACATCATTGTCATGGTAAATTATTTTACTAAATGGGATGAAGCAATTCTTACATATAATAACATCGAAAAAACATCTGCTTTATTTTTTTTAATCATGTCATTGCTAGGATTAGTGTACCACAAGCCATTGTTATATACCATGGGAGACATTTCTAAAATCACATGATGTCTAAGATTACTGCCAAGTTGGGCCTTCAACATGACAACTGAACTCCCTATTACCCATAGGAAAATGGGCAAGTAGAAGCTATTAATAAAGTTTTGAAAATAATACTATAATGCATGATAGGGATCCACAAATTGGATTGGCACCTCATCCTTTACGTAGCTTTGTCGGCATATCAAACCTCTGTCTAGAGTGCCATTGGATTCACACCCTTTCAATTGTTGTATGTTCTAGAGGCAACCCTTCCCATCGAATGCAAGATTCCATCTTTGAAGCATGTTGTTAAACCTCTCCCCACAACTTTTGCAGAAGAAGAGTGTCTCTCTTACATCTAACACGTTTAGATGAAACCCAGTGCAATGTCGCAATGTAAAATGAGGCCCATAAGAAACACATCAAAGAACAATATGACAAGAATGTTAAACCTCGTGCCTTCTTAGAAGGTGATCTAGCCTCTAGCCCTTCTATACGATCAAGAAGTTGATAAGTTATGATATGGGAAATTCAAAGCAATGTGGTTAGGCACGTACATAGTTAAACATGTTCTTGCAAAAGGGGCTTACGAGCTCATTGATTTTTATTGAATTCCCTTGGCACAACCCATAAATGGGTTATACCTCAAAAAATACTATGCTTATATCATCTTTGCGTAGTCAATGTGTACATATTGTATAGGTGTGTGAGTGTGTTTGCAATGTGTTTCCTTCGAAGTTTACTACTATCTCTGTTAATCTTGGATTATGTTTGATTTGCAGATGGTGACATCCCTTCAGCCATATGTTGGTTATGCTAATGGAGCTAGTCGTAATACTCATAATCTTTCCTCTGCAATGTGGGCTATTTATGCTCTGAATGACGAGTTAGTGAGTTCATAAAGGATTTGTATCGGTCTCTCTACCAATAAAATTGCTAATCATAGTGCAATGATTGCATTATTATCTAACACCCTTTCACGTGGAATTTTACATTTAATCGTCAGAGTTGATTCACAACTTGTAGTACTACATTTGAATAATGTCTGTTCAATCTAAAGTCCAACTATGCTTCGCATGTTTTTAAGGGTTGCTTTCTAGAAAGACATTTTGATTACATTCAATATCAACACATTCCTAGAAGTATAAATACATTAGTTAATTCATTGGTGAATTATGTTTTATACAGATATTTGCAGCCTATGTAAACATTTTAATTCACATCACACATTGAACAAGAATAGAGTAAATAGGAAACATCAATAGATAAGTGTATATATATAAAAGTTTGGTTTTATAAAAATTGTGTCTGAGACACATATGGCCACATGGCCTATACTATCAAAATACATGTAGACAAAATATGGCTCTATGGCCTCCTAGTATACTAGTCTCGATGGTGATCATAGTAATAGATAATCGTGCGGGAAACTTTGCACAACAACTCGTTGATGCGCTTTGGAACTCCAATGTTGTATAGTTGTAGTATCATAGAGATTTGATTGACCCTTGTCTCAGGTATTCTATGGGTCAGTCCCTCAACCTGACACTCAAACTCTACAAGAGTCTCAACCACGTTGAGATCTTACATCTCCTCCTTTGCTCCTACAACAACTTGTGCTCCAATATGTGAAATTGTGGCTCTCCTCATCGCTGAAGATAAGATGATCCCACTGGTTGAACATGCCCAATATCTGCATGTGAAATCAATAGTTAGTATTTGATACATGAAAAAAAAAATAAAAAAAAAAAAAAAAAAAAAAAAAAAAAAAAAAGAATTGTAGAATCTCAAAAAAAGAAAATAGTCAAAATGGCGTTGTTTTACCTATATCTCCCCATTGTGTGCCTTTAGGTAAAACAAGCTCTAGATCTCCTTGGATGTTATTTCTAGCATAGGGATAATCCTCCATCATAATGAGCTACATCCACAACCATTGAAAGAAAGTATGTGTGAAACTCATCGAAGATGGACCTGTGTGAAGAGACATGAGATTTACCCATTGCAACCTAGAAGCCCAAGCTCAATATGCTGAGGTTGAAGTACTGTAATCCTTTCTAAAGAAAATGATACCAAAATGGATCCATCTCCAAAGTTCTTCAGTCGACCATCTCTTTCCCTATTCAGTTGTTCCTTCATATTTTCCAACACTCCCTTGCTCCAGTTAAATACAGTAGGTTTTATACACTCCAACACATACTGCAGGTGGGACTTGCTGGCCGAAGGAAAGGTAGCATTTCCAACCAACTGAATAATGATAAATAGGTTCATCCTTAGAGGTAAATGATTCACATCCTTAATATCTATTTTCATTTCCTTTGTTGGCTAAGAATGAGGTCTATAGTGAGTAGTTATATAATCCTTAACAATTTCATCCCCTCTTCTCATCCTAGATAATGAGATAGGAACTCCTCTCTAAGATAATCCTATTAGAAAACAAATATCCTCAACCTCCATCTTGAGAGAATGTACTCCAACTCTAAAGCATTTTATTTGAATATCCCATGCCCTGACCAAATATTCCAACAACTCAAATTGAGCTCTCATCCTTGGAAGACAAAAAAACTTAAGGAGTCCACAATTTCTTAAGGCTTCTATTATTGTTGGGTCATTGGAAGATTCTAAATCTTGGGACTCATGTTATCTTTCTCTCTAAATTAGAACCATTTTTTCTCTGGTAGATACCTGTAATATCATGAGAGAGACATTTATAAAGAATCTTATTTTAAAAATTGAGAGAAATTTAAGTGAAAATAAAAAATTCATTTTTTGAACTGTGCTCAATGTACTTGATTTTAAGAGGACATAGCACTTAATGCACCTCCCCTTTCTAGGAGGGTGCACCAAGGCACTCTTCCCAATGTTAATTGAAAAAGATCAACACACTTTTTGATACCATTTGGGTGCGATGGACCTAGGGCGTAAATCTAAGACCCTAAAATCATTGAAACTCACAAAATTTTTCATGAAATAAAAAATGGAAACCATGAAAAGAAAGAGAAAGGATAGAGCTTCTACCTAGAACTGACAACACTTGAAATGGTCCACTGGTTTGTTTGCAATCACTTGCTGAAGATTAAGGGTAAAAAGCACTCAGAGCTCACTCATAAGAGGTATAAATTAAAATTGTAAAAATGAATTTACTTTTGGTCTATTTATGGTCAAATTTTATTATTTTATTATATTTTTATTATTTTGACCTAATATTACCATAGTACATGTATTTTTAATCTTTTGATGGTGTTCTGAGCAGTTTTAAAGTTATTTGAAGGATCTTTTTGATGATTATAAATTCAGTACAGGTCATTTTGATGAAAGACCATACTTTTATTATTTTTTAGGGATTTGTAAAATCAGGAAGAAAGAACCCCCTGGAGTCCTCTTTCAACTCTTTTCAAACTCCCTAAACATGAAAATATTTTCAAGCACTTGTCTTTTCAAACTCGTTAGAGTAAAGAAAAAGATGTCTACTCAATATAAGTTTAACCCTTTTTTGGACTAGGATAGACTATTTACAAAAAATGAATACTTTAATCGAACATGATTAAAAGGTTCTCCTTACTATTGTTTTATGCCCTTTTGGACTCAAGAGGCTAAATATAAGAAAAGGAACCTTTGGAGTTTTCATTTTCACCTCTTTTTCAAATTCTCTAGACATGAAAAAGGAGTTGAGTTACACCTTCACTAGACTTGTAAAAGCATTAAACAATGTTGGACTTGTTGAACATGACAAAACTGAACCAATCCTTCTCAGGGTTCGTTAAAAATACTCAGAGAGATTCATCAAAAGGATGAACTTATAGATCAAGAACATGTTATCCTCCTCAAGCTTGTCAAAAATAAAGAGGTACTGACCATAAATGGTTTGGGAAATTGGGAAACCAGGTTACTTAACCTATTAATGGTTGTGAGTCACTTTTGAACATGATACTCTTTCACTTCATCTTTGTGACTGTTGGGTTGGGAAATTTTCTTGCATCTTTCGTTAATCATACCATGTTAAAATCCTCCACATTCACTTTTGGGTCAATGCTGCAAACTCCATAAAGTGTCGCTGATATGTTCAAGATAATTTATTCAGTTGATATTTTCCACAATACCTTTAAGCCTGCATTCATGTCTTTCATTCTTGAACGAGTTCCACACCAGAATCATTCAGATATTGATACCCATTTTTGTCATTGATGGGGGATACATCAATTCCCTCCTACAAGTCGCCTCCTATTGACATAAACTCATTATCCAGGAAGTTGACTTAGAAACTCCCTTTCATACCTCGGGGATTTCATACATCAATGGCAAGTTTCCTTTCTCTCAACAACATGTCCTCATCACTACCCTTCGACCGGAAGATTTTGTGTGGTTTTCGACTTCAACTCATCTATTCACATCACATATATTTTACTATAGTACCTTGAGAGACATTATCATCATCGGTGGTTTCTCTCGTGTTTGTTAACGACTAACATCATTGACCAGTAATCATATGGTGTATACCATGTTTGACTTTAACACATTTATTCACATGGTTAGACTTGTAGTATTGAGTGAATGAGATAGAAGACCTCAAATATAGTTTCATCCATCTGGGCTACATTTTAGGATTCATGAAAGATTACAAAGTATGATGGATATGATCATTTAGACAATCATCCAAGCATGGTTCCACACTATGTTGTCAATGGACGAGACTTCTTGATCATTGTACAAGTAATATTGGCTTATATGATGAGCATGATTATGCCTCCCTCAACAATGATATCATGATGATAATATGTATTGTAACATATGATTGACCTCGACTAACTTGTTATTGATCCAGACTTGTCATAAGGTAAAGCACTTTAGGGGGAAATCTGTTACAAGCCATTTTGTCACATCAACCCAAAAGGCCTGAAAATTGGATAAATCAACATCCACGAACACTTTTTCGTAATCCCTTTGCAAAGCCCTAGGCATCAATGCTCCAAAAAGTTTGAGTTTCTGGGTCTATCTAGTGAAAAACCATATTTTTAGGCTCAACACACCTTATGTTATTTCCCACCAACATTGGGTGCAATTTTCTCCATTCTGTACCAGTGTTGATTAGCACCAGTTTCTCCCTTCTGCAGGTGTGCCGACTCTAAAAATTCGGGAAAATTAGAAATATTTTCAAATCCTCTTCTTCTAGAAGCTTCTAAGGTGGTTTTAACTATTTACCATAGATAGAGATCTTGAATTCCTATCCGATCTTATATTGGAGACCTTATCTCTTATCCCTTGAGCTTAGCCTCCCTCATATGTGGATCTCAAGCCTAGATTGGCAAATCCTAAACTACCATGTTTACCCTATCAATTTACTACCTCCCATAGAGTCTAGGTTGGGTTTTGGATATTGCTAGTGCCCTCATGTTGCTTCTTTGAGCTTAAGGAATCATCATCTATTTGCATTAGGATTGAGTGTGAAGGTTTACTTTATGACAAGGAAGGAAAAGTCAAGTGGGGAGACACATCTACAAAGTCAGCTCTATATATGGTTGTAACACTCTCCTTTATTTATTAATACAAAAAACACCATCTTTTTCCTATACTTATGCTATGCTTATGCTCTTGTATTTCAATGCCATGTTGACTCATTGAATAGAGATATTTGATTATGCTACATGGATATTGTAGTTCCTTTTCTTATTTTAGTCATTGTTGTAGGTTCCATTTATAACGCGTGGAGCTAGAATTGGAGCTTATAAGAAAAACAGAGAGAAGGACTTGCTTCAAATTACAGGTAGGTTCCTTTTTCTTATTCTAATTTCTCTAAGAAAAACATTGATTATTTTTGTCTTCTATTATTCTAGATCAAACCACTAGATCTAAGGAATTCATTTTTGTCCGTAGAAGTGAAATTCCATAAAACAGGATTGTAGAACCTATGTAAATTGTGCAAGGAATCATGGATATGAGAGGTTATCTTGACTTATGAATATCCAACTCAACCCATCGCATAGGTCATGTGTCACATATATTCCCATGGCTTAAACATGCATATCCTGGACATTTCTCGCATGAAATCCTATAGTTAATAATTCTACATAGGTTAGTAGTTGTACAATTCCTACAATTGATACAAGGAGCCCATCCCTCGATATCCCTTTAACCAGTATGCATACAATAAACTTGACAAGAAATGCAAAATTTTGGATTCATTCTTTATGTATTAATCTAATCATACACAACAACCAATAGAGCCATAATAATAAGAACTAAATTCAAACATAAATGCCACCCATGATAATCACCATTAAAATCATCACTACACATGAATCACACATATGAGACCCAAATTTGTTATGGAACCCTTTATTCATAATGATCAACAAGAGACAATTAAATGTAATACACAAGATTGAGAGAAGAACTCAAAAAACTTGTGCTCAATTAATACTTCTGGCCAATGCCATAATCTTTAAACCCATACAAGATTTCACACAACACAATATCTTATAATTCTTCATAATATTCCTCAATAAACTCATAATATACAAAATGGGATAGACTATATTGGGATACAAACATTAGACCAAAATTCCCCATAAAAGCACTAGAACTATAATCGAGAACAAACTTCAAAACCCTTTATTAACAACAATCATCCCTTTTATCATGGAGGTTGATCAGATCTAGCATGGAGAATATTTTGTTAGCTCAGCCTACCAGCTCATCCAACTATGCCATTCTCACACGTTCACTCCTTAATTGTCTCACGCTGCATTCCAAGAAAAATATGCAATCTCAACCCATGTTTAACTTCCCTAAAGTGTTGGCAGATACTTTGTCTCTTGTAGTACAAAATGGTTACTACACATTCTCCCATTGAACATCCCTCCGTCAAATCTTTGTGTAGTCTTATGCTCGTGGTGTCTCCTCTATCCTATGCAGTGCTCTCGTTCTTTGGAAAAAATTTGAAAACAAACAATGATGCCCCTTCCTCCTCAAAGTGTTTCCTCCACCTCCTCTTAGCCCCAATAGTTGGCATTCCATGTCAACATGCCACATCATCTAAACCTATCTATACTACATGTCAATGTGCCATGTAAACTTGCCATGTCAACATGGTCATCAATTACCATGTCACCAACATCATTTTACTTACAAAGTTTGGGGTTTGTTCCATATAACTATTGCATGGTTTATTGAGCTAGCATTTGAATCTAGGTTTTTCCAAAAGGACAAATTTAAATAATTTGTGTATTCTTGTACTTCCAAATTCCTACAAACAATTTTTTTTTTGGATCCTTCAGATATCCAAATTCTATCAATGAATGTGAAAGAGTTCTCGTAACCAATAAAAGATGTGAACTGTTAGATTCATGAGCTTCTAGATATCTATATTTTATCAAATGAAGGGGAATATTCTTAGTAATCGATGGGAAGGAAAAGTTTTGGATTCTAATCTTTAGCACCTTTCATTTATTTATCATTAGTCACAATCCTTGCCAGCCCATATGACTAAGGGCTATAGCCAAAAATTTAAGCCTAAACAAGCGACATTGTATTGTTACATAAACGACATGCAAGCATAAATTTCACAACAAAGAAAAATTTAATCAAAAACTTATATATTATATGTGGAAACATTCTAATGGGGAAAAAATCAAAATGCATATCTTGAAATTTAACAAAATTATGACCAAATGAACTTTCAAATGATATTTTCATCAAATATATTGGAAGGAAACATAGAACTCTCTATCTTAGGAAACTACCAATAAAAGAATTGTCTATTTTTTAAAAGAGGTGTCATATAAAAAGAGAGGAGGATTATGTAACGATATATTAACATATTTATTCCACTTCCCCAATTCCACAAGTGATATAGAAAAGAAAATGCAGATTTATGTAATTTACATTCTTTCTAACATGTATCAAAATTTATAGATTTAGTACTTCAAATGACATGTCAATTTTCTAATTTTTTACTCATAACATATTCAAAATATAGAACTAAAATAATTCAATGAATTATTAGATGTAGAAATTGAAATTTCTCTAAATGCAACATATGATCAACAAATGCAGTAGATTGAGCAATTTCCACCCAACTGTAGGTACTTTGTTGTAAAACTCCAAACTTTAACTAGGTCATGATACCACTAGGGCAAAGTAGGAATAATGGTTATGAGTTTAGTCTACAAAGAATCCAAGCATGATAACTTCCATCGCAAAGTTTTCCAAAAGACAAAGTAAGTACATGCACCCACACTACTAGCCTCTCACAACACAAGCAAACTTCCTTCTTTGTTTCTTAGTCCCTCGGAAATATTTTCTTCTAGTTCTTTTTAGTGAGGAAGTAGATAAGTCCAACCAATGTCACAAAAATTCTTGAATATTTGTTGGTTTCCTAGCTCTTTCAACAAGTATATTTATTTTATTTCATACTTGTTCTTACCTTTATGTTCATTGCACTTTGTTTTATACTCTTCCCATCTCTAAAATTTCTCTCATTTTCTTTGTCTTTTACTAGCCTCCTTCTCAATTGAATTTCCCATGCATCCCTCCTAGCATGAAGTCTACCCTGATACATTTTGCTCCAAGAATGTAGGGGAGACACTCTTCATAACTTAAATTAGGGGAAGATAATAAGATAGGATAGATATAAAAAACAATAAAGAATATATTAGAACTCACTATATTTTCTCACTTGTGATATCATAGCCTCTATAAGCATCATCATTTTATTAATGGCAAAAATAAGAATATTTATATCTATCTCATAATAGTCATTATAAGATAAAAACAAGTTACATCATAATTATATTACAATCTACATTTCTCCATAAAAATTGAATAAATAAACTTAATATTTAATAATAAAAAACATGTATTTGCTCTTTATAAAATTAATGTTAAATCAAAATATCAAAACGTTACATTTACTTAGAATGTTATACCTGATTATGTTACATTTACTTAAAATGTTATATCATAGTTATGTTAGAGTATGTATTTCTCCATACAAATGGTATAAATAAATTTAAGAAAAATTGCCGAAATAAATTTTATAATTAACAAGGGGTGCTGCGAGGCAGCTAATCCCTGCCCTAAGCTAGAGGAACTCAAACCGACTGAGGAAGGGTTGAGTTAGCGACTGACATTACCGCTAAAGACCCAATACCCCTAGCAAACATTGACTCAATCACAAATTAGGCCTGCTCATTAGGCCAGTAAAAGAGACCTGGTTCCTGGTCCTGGATAACAAGTGATTCTTAATTAAAAAATTCCAAAGCCGAGTGAAACCTAAAGATAAACTTCTCCACTTGAATTAAATCCATCGCACCATCAATTAAGATAAATGTGTTTATTTGCTGAATCAAGAACAAGTGTATAGTTTAAGACTTGACAAGTTTTCAAGAAAAGATCATTCTTATATGTAATAGCTATAGTTTATCAATATTTGATATTTCTGATTCAACGAGAGAGCATGGAAGACCATTGATATTTAACAAAGCTTCCACAATGTTTCATTTCTTAACTGTTCATGATCACCTATCGGTCTACTGACCTTTTTGGTTCTGCTGCTATTCACTATAATGTATTGTGCGTATACTAGAAACTTTCGATTTGCCTTTGACTTTTTGTATATATTAATTGAGTATTTAATGTCTGTAATAGCTTTAGAATATAATTACATTGATGCAATGGTACGTAGGAGGTAAATTAGAGGAAATTTTGCAGGAGAATTTGAAAATAAAGTGAACCTTTATTTTTTATTTATTCCATGTCCCAAATTCCCAGTACAACTATTGCTTTTTGACTGAAAACGAGTAGTGTTTACGCATATGCAGAGGTAATTCATTTCATTTCAAACCAACACCACCAGGAACATTTCATGCTGCAGCCTTACATGCATACAAATAGAAATTTCGGAATGTGAACCCTGACCACGTGAAGCTTCACATCAAGCGACACGGGACTGAAAAGTATCATCACGACCATAAGGTTCTTTCCAGTAAAGTCACCACCTGTCTCTCTGTCGACGCGCAGAATACAAAACCCCCGGTGCACCGATATGGTAGAACACACTACCACAATGAGAAAAGAATGAGAAAAGTGACAAGTGGCACTCATAAATAAAATGTGTAGTCCATGCGGGTTTGTTTTTAAAATCGTAACTAGCTTTTACTGGTTGTATTCACTTTTGAAGTCGGAATCATTTATCGAAGGAAAGAAGGGTAAAGTTCGACCTATTTGTTTTCAGAAAAGAAACCAGCAGCCAGTTGTGGCATCGTTTTCACAGCGCTCTTGCATTCAATACTGCCAGAAGACAGACTACTCAGATATATTGTATCGGCTTGCTTCAGCACTATTAGCTTTCACAGATCAGTTTTGTGGGTGTTTTGTCTGCTTGTTTTTATCTCAGAATTCAGTGGGTAAGCGCCTGAGAAGCGAACGGATATTGGTTCCCTTGCCCAAAAGGCCGAGAAGGACTGGGAAGAGGGTGGTGGAAGGAAATCAAGATGCCCCTTTTATGAAAGAATCGTGCCGCATCTGTTTTGAAGCGAAATACCCATCTGAATTTTTTGATAGAATGGCTTGTTCGTACAGGTTTTGTTCTTCTTGCATGGCCCTGCATATCCATGGTAAATTGCAAGAAAATTCGCTGCCCATTCATTGCCCAGAACCCAGTTGCAGTGAGAATTTGATTCCTCAAATATGTGAAGCGATCCTTTCGAAGCTTACCATTGACAAGTGGAAATTGGCATTGACGGATGTGGAGAATCCCATTTCTCAGAGGTCCTGTTGCCCTTTTGAGGATTGCTCGGCACCCTTGTTGAAGGATGTACCTGAAGCAGAAGCTCAACTACGGCAGCTGTTGTGGTTATTAAAAAGTCAGAATGCCCTCATTGAGCAATGTTAATTTGTGTTCAGTGCGGTGTGTCATGGCATGAGGGTTTGGATTGCACTGAAATAAAGAAGGTGTCGCCTCGCGAGGAAGAGAAAGGTGACATGGCACTCTTCAACCTAGCCAAAGAGAAAGATTGGCAACAGTGTCCCAGATGCAAACATATTGTTGAAAAAACGTCTGGATGCCGTCATATTATGTGCAGGTGTAAACTGGTAACTGCATACCTGTTCAATTAATAGAATTGCTTTCTGGTTGGGATGTTGTAGCTTTATCTTGAAAATACAATAGTTTCCTTTGAAAAGAAAAAAATGATGGTCCTCATTCTTATTCTACCTCTCCTATTGTTTGTTGATAAGAATTTCGACGAAGCCATGGCAGCTGTACATGTAGAGACAACGGTGATGGTTATCTATTATAAGATGCTTGTTCTCGGTGATGGTTATCTATTATAAGATGCTTGTTCTCTATTATACTAAAGAAATATACTAATAAGAATTTCGAAGAAGCCATGGCAGCTGTACATGCAGAGACAACGGTGATGGTTATCTATTATAAGATGCTTGTTCTCTATTATACTAAAGAAATATACTATGATTGACATTTGATTTAATGCTAGCATTAATTGGAAGCTAAATTTCTAAATGTAAAGGGCAAATATGATATAACCTTATGTTTTTAGCCTCCCCGTCTCGGGAAGAGGCTAAATAAGACGATCAAATGGATTGTTGTTCAAAAAGTTTGGTTATTCATCATAGTAGCTACTTATTCGGGATGATAAGCAGCTTAATTTAATGGTAAAAACAACATTTCGATTGCTATAGTCCCTGGCCATGGCCAGATAACAAGAACTAATAATATGTTTTATATAAAATTTAAAAATGAAAGCATTGCCATTCTCAATTTGAAGACAAGTATAAAGTCACTCGGATTCATTATTATTTTGAAGCATTATTGTTATATTTTTATTTTTAAAAACTTTAGACCAACAAAGCTATTTATATAGATCACGGTCTATGTTTTTGAATTACGAGTAACTGAAGTACTCTTGTTATTCTGAAGCATTATTAGACACATTATTGTTATACTTTTAGTTTTAAAAACTTTAGGCCAACAAAGGTATTTATATAGGTCACTGTCTAGGTTTTTGAAATGTGAAGCAATTGAAGCACTATTATTACACGTGTAAACCCTTGCTACAATTATATTTTAAAGATTTGCATTCTATATAGTTTATAGAGATTATTGTGTATGTTTTTGGTTTTATTTTTTTAACTGAGTTGAATTTAAGTTGGGATAATTTTAATTTTGAATAGAATAATGATTTAAATATAAGGGGAATAAAGATGTTTATATAAATAATTATTTATGCTATTTTATTTTATTTTTAAGTTTAAGTTGGACCAGAACTACTGTCTATATTTTCTTATTGTAAAATCATTGAAGCACTATTATTACATTTTTAAATCCATATAATTCTATTTAAAATTATATTTTGAAGTCTTGCACTTGATATAGAGTTTACAAAGATGATTGTTTTTTGTTTTATTTTTTTTTAACTATGTTGAGTTTAAGCTAGCTAGTTTTAGATTTAGGATAAGTGGGACACTATTATTAAGATTGTACAAAGTCCATTAAGATTGTACAAAACCTTTTTAGTGAGATGTTCTGCAAAGTCCATTAAAATTGTGCAAAACCTTAAGTGAGATGGCCATAAAGATTGTACAAAACTTTTTAAATGAGATGTTCTGAGTCAAATTTAAACTCACCTTAAAATAATGAAATAATCTAATAGAAAATATACTTAACACTAACCAATTCATTTACACCTCATAGATAGAAAATAGTCCAAATTATGGTTATGGTATGAAATTTCACTATCTTGGAAAAGTTTTTCCCTCAAGATCAGCAAAGCTCCAAGTAGCATGTGATCTTTTCTTTTTTCTCATGGTGATTTACATGGATCCCATTCCACATTTTTAGCTTCACATTTCTGCAATGAACAGATCACCTGATACCTATCATGTATAGTTAGAAATATTTAAGAGTTGTTTTTAGTGGGATTTTTGAAATTTTTGATGTCATAATTAAGTGGAAAAAATTGAGGTGAAATCTTAATTTGTGTTATTTAAATTGGTTTTTTGACTATATATAGATTCAACATTCTGAAAAACCCGTAAATTACTTTGATTGTGAAAAGATTACCCATCAAACTTATGAAATTCTTACAAACTTTTAAAAAAAATAAATCGAAAAAATACACCGAAAAAACTTTTAAAAAATCACACCCACCATACTAACTAATAGCTACAGAAATTATCGCATGATGCGTCGTTGTCAGAAACAGGTCATTATGGCCGACACCTTGCATAACTTTCAGGTTTAGATTTCAATTATCAGTCTCCAAATTGAAAGACAAATCGGGATTGGGAAAACCAAAAAAACAAAATTCGGAAGCAAACTATAAATTCCTGCAGGAGGCTCAAAGATAACGCGGAAGATGGCAGGAGTTCTAGGTCTACCTCGCCCACTCTATATATTCTTGCTTTCACTCACTGATCATTGTAGCTGCACCAGCTAACCCGAGGCTGGGTAGAAGCAGCGTTCTAAAGGGTTCTAAATTTGGTTCTGGGTCATCTGCTTATCAGGGTCCACCTTCATCACTCTTTATTACTTTTACTTATTGTATTTACATTTTTTAAATTAAAATTATGTATCTCTGTCTTCATCATTCTAATAATGTTTAGGTTGATTATAATTATTTTACAGTTGGAAAGAGTTGTTCAGAAAAGCTGGAGATAAGATAAGATAAGATAATTGTATTTATGTCTAACTAATGAGTACAAAGTAGGTCAAAGGGAATGTTGACTACAATGATATTAAAATGTGGGAGAACCAAACAATCTTCTATAAAAAAATACAATCCATGACTATAAAAGGTACAATGCATGAATATAAAAAGTACAATGCAAGAACATAAAAGAGACAATGTATGGAATGCCCTGACGAAGAGGATCAAACTCATCTCTCATCCTATACTGACTGAAGAGCATTGAAAAAATTCTACAAAGTTTGAAAAAATTCCACAAAGTTTGAAGAACATTGAAAAAATTCTACAAAGTTTGCAAAAATTCCACAAAGTTTGTTGGCCTGACGAAGGGTCAGTGGGAGGTACAGATTGTCCACTAACTCATTGTCTCGGGGAGTGGAGGACCTAGTAAGTCTCCTAGGGATAGATCTAAGATGATTTAGGTAATGGGGTTTTGTGTGGCAAGGTAAGATCCCACAAATCCTCACCGGTCTAAAGTCTGGATATGAAACTCTATCAATTGTTCCCTTAGTGCCCATGTCTATGAGGTCCCAACATTTGGAAACATTCTTCCATATTCAAGGTTCATTACTGGCATACATGTGTCATTACCAATATGAAGAGTTGAATATTTTAATGAGATGGTTTATTCATCTATTGTTGTGGAGCAATCTAATTATTAGTTTTATTTTGGTGGGTTTGTTTGGAATTTTGTGATAATTTTTTAGGGAGATTATGAATTTTTAGTTTATTTTTATATTGTGGTAGTGATTTTTAAATAGTTTTTAAAATATGGTCATGAATGTATAAATAAATTTAGTATTCTTTAATCTTTTGGACATTTGATTATTTGTATGGCCAAAATTAACTATTTTTAGAGATCTTTATAAGATTTTTTTTTTTTTTTTTTTAATTATTAACTATTCACATTTCCAGGAAATTCTTAAAAAGGTTTGTTTACTATTAACTATCAATAAAAAAAACCAAAAAATCACATTTTCAAAGAATTCTTACCAAATTTCAGATAAAAATGATCAAAATAACCCAAAAAAAAAAACAAAAACAACCAAAAAAAAAAAACAAGCAACAAAACAAAAAAACTTCCCACCACATTTCTGGTAAAAATGAGCGAGCACAAATGTTTCACTTATACCACTGCTTTTGATGCAGGTAAAATTCCGATGGGAAGAACGGAGACATTGCAGTCGATCAAGACCACCGCTACAAAGTACAAATTAAAATGATAAGAAAAGGTGAATCACTGAATTTCGAATTTGTCACTATGCATTGTGTTATTTTTTAAAAGTAGCTGTTTGAATAATTTTATTCGTATTCTGCGGTATGGGTTAGAAATTGTAATTATTTTTACATGTGGAGTTGGCTAAACATAGAGAGTTAATTAACTAAGTGATTGAGTATGTGAGTGTTGATTCAAGTCAATTGATATACAACTTTTAGCATGTGGTTGTATGTCAACATATTTTAGGCAAGTCACTAGCTGAAAAAGGATAAATACCCTTCACCAAAGTCTTCACCAAAGTCATTATAAGAATCAAGTTTTTGTATAATCAATAGAAAAACCACAGCTGATGTATTTTATGCGTGAAATTCATGCTTTATTTCCTCTGCCTTTCCCACAAATTGATATCAAAACCTGAAAAAAGATTTGAGATCTGAAAACCCTGCCACCGCATCTGCAAGGCTTTATTGTCTAACTGATTGAGCCGAGAATAAAAAATAAAAATAAAAAACCGTTGTGGAGCGATACGCTGTAGCTTGTGGTTTCTTTATTTTTGAACAGAGTGAAAGTCGCAGCCTCAACGCGTCAAGCCGAACGTTAAAACCTTTTTTATTTCGTCGCCGCCTCCGCCTCCGCTGACCGTGGCTGCCGCTGCTTTGAATCCAATCAAAATAAAGAAGAATGGGAGAGGTTGGCCATACAGCAAAAGGCCAAACTAAACCGGTAAACAACTCTATGAGCAATTATGAGAATCTCTATTTTTATTGTTGGTCATATTTTTTGAAGGTAACGTGGGCCAGACTCGAAATCTGTTTACATAATCCAAAGTCAAGGAATCACGTGGGTTTTTTATTGAAAAGTTTTTTAAATTAAAAAATATTTTTATTGTAAGGAGCTGTGAGAGTCGACTCAAGAAATTTTGATAAAAGGACACGAAAATTTGTGGAGTCACTGAGAGTTGACTCAAGAAATTTTGTTGGAGTTACGTGGTAAAGCTTTTCATATAGTGTTAAGGGACTTTATATAATGTGAAGAGAAAGTGGAAAGTTTGAGTATAAAGAGTGGAAAGTTGAGTATAAAGCTTTATAAAATAATTTCATGGGATTTTTTTAAGTTTTTTTTAAGAGAGATTTATGAAAAAATATTTTTTTTTAAGAGAATAAAAAAAGGAAAAAGGGTTTTTATTTACAAGAAAATTTATGGCTATGTAAAAGTATGTTTATTTGTAAAAAAATGTTTTTTTTCAAGCATCACAGTGTTTTGGGTAAAGATTGTGCCTTAGGGGGTGTATATTAAAAATCATGTTTTCTTTAGAGGGCGTTATGAAAGATAGCTTCCTATAATTAGGAAAGAAACTATAAGACGGAGGAATGACAACAGTTGTGGGTCACAAAGCGTGACTAAAGAAGACTAAGAAATGGAATCGAAAAAAAAAAGGCAAAGATCATTGTCATGGTTAGAGAGGTTCAGGCCGCAGCCGAGGAACTGAAAAGTCTAGCAAAACGCAAGAAAGAAAGTGAGGGTGATTGGTGGAGATTTTATTTGCTACCACCTCTGTTGTTTACAAGTAAATATTTTGATCATTGGGTTATCAAAATGTTGACTTTTCTTAGAGCTAAAGAGTTAATTGAGTATGGGTCTAATAACCCATATGATGAAGTATGTGATGCTTTAGCATTGAGTTTTATAAAACAGGCATTGGACGAGAAGTGTTTGTGCAAGGTAGCAAAAGCTACAACTTCCAAGGAAGCATGGAAGTTCTTGGAAGCAGAGTTTCCTGCAAGGGGGAGTGACATGCAACAACAGGTTATGTCACAAGCAAAGAAGTTAGCCGCAGATTTAAGATTATATGAGCAAGACTCTAAGAGGAAAACAGAGCTTGGAGAACCCCACTCAAAAGTGGATGATGGTTATCAAGACCATAAAATTGAAACCCATTATGCAAGCATGCACATGGATGAAGAAGATGCAACAAATATTGCAGAGGGAGAAGTAACAACCTCTGTATGTGAAGCAGAACAAGAGCATATAAATGCTCAAGGAATCCATTGTAACATGGATGATGTAGATGATTGTGAATCCCATTTTGATGAGACACATGTGGATGATGATTGTAAAGTGAGATGTGAATTGGTGAATCCAGTCGCAACTGATGGATTTGGTGAAGTTGAAATTGGCAATGAAATTGACAATGAGCACATGCATGCTAGGATATCCCACCATAGTGTGGATGAACATTATATTGATGATATGTGTGGTTTATTTTTTGAAACAGGGATTGATTGTGGCAGTATGGTAAGTGCAATGTTTGATGAAACATTGAAGGGTGAAGCTGCCACTATAGCAGCAAGATATGAAGCAGTTGGAACTTCTCATGAAGCAGTATGTCATCTAGAAGTAGTTGATTATCAAGAACAAAATAAAGTGATTGAATAGTTTTTGATGAGAATATCCACTGACCACATAATAGTGTAAGATAGTTTCAGTGAAGTTGAAAAGAAAGTAGAGAAGGAAGAGGAAGAGCAGGAAGCTCTCACTGAAGAGCATAATAAAGATGTTTTTAACATTGTTTTTGAATACACAGGTGTTCAGAATAGCATGGGAAAATAAGTTGAACGCAGGATTGTTAATAAATTTGATGCAGATTTGAAGCTCATTGAAGAATGGATTCAGAAACCAATAAAACAAATTAATGCAAGTGTTAAAGTAGCTATTGGAATAAAATAATTGAATGAAATGGTGAATGAGTGTGTAGATTACCGGAAAAAACAGTAGTACCTGATGATGAATGTGAAAATAATGATATGAAAGACAAAGATGAATGCATTGAAACCATTTTTCAACAATGGAGTCAAGCAGAGATATGATTGTGCTATCAAGAAATATGGCAGAAAAAAAGCCAGGATTATTAAGCGTAAAAAGCAGAGCAAAGAAGATGGTTTGAAGATGCAATTTGGTGGCAGCAGTCCATGGTTGAACAAATATTTGAAGAAGAAAGAGTACTAGACAAGATCAGATTGTGTTTCAGCACAAATTCAAGAAAAGTCAAAGAAAAATTGCAACAAAAACAAGTAAAGGAATATGGAGCCTACAACAAGAACCCACAATAGAGAATGAATCAATTTTGAGGATATAAAATTTGGAAGAAGAGAAAAAGAAAATGCAAAATTGTTAAATTCTTGAGTCATTGTAAGCCTGGCAGAGACATAGACCAGCAGGCATGTTTGAGTGATAATTGAGTCAATTTCTATTATAAGTCTAGCATGCATAATTGAGTTATGTTGATTCATGCGGTCGTAATTAAGGGGGAGTGTTAGAAATTGTAATTACTCTTGCATGTGGGGTTGGCTAAACATGGAGAGTCAGTTAATTGAGTGATTGAGTGATTGAGTATTTGAGTGTTGAGTCAATTCAAGTTAAGTGATAGATGACTTTTAGTGTGTGGTTGCATGTGGATGCATGATCCAAGTCCGGGTGTGACAAAGGACCCTTCCAAGACCTTTTACTTTCGTGATGTGTTAAATTGCATTTAAAAAAAAACATTGTATGTTGTAAATAAGAGGAACATGACATTCATCACCACATGAAAACATAAGCCATTGATAACGGAGTTCGTACAGGAAGGACTACGTCTACTACGTCTTTGGGCCTGGTGTCAAGATGGTGTAGGCCACTGCATTAAGTGTTGTCAATAGTGATGATGTACATAAGAGGTGATGTCGCTATCATACAAGGAAAATGCCCTCACGTAGGAGTGGCTCCAAGAGATGCTCCGGTACAGGAACTCTCACTCAAAAAGGACTCATATTAGTATGACACAAACTCATGCATGATGACAATGAACATCCCGCCAACATGGCATAAAAGGGATTTTAATGCAATCATACATGGCGACACATGAATATCCCATCAACATACAACAAAGGGATCTCAAACGAAACATGATAAATCATGACAACAAGTACATCTCATTGATGATTCTGCATCACATCAAGCAAGAATCATGAAAACAAGTAAGAAACAAGATCCCACATCAAACATCAAATAGGGATCTATGCAGCACAATGCATCTCATAGCAAAAAGAAATATATGAACACACTACATATACCTCATATCGTGGGGCCATCTGAAGAAAAGGATGTCAAATAGGTAAAGCTGACCGTACCATCAATCTCGCAGTGTCGAATCTCATGGAATGGCTGCATGCATGTTGAATGTTGACACCTACACTCCACTTAGAAAAGTGGCTGAAAAATGAAATGAGAAAATGGAAAATCTGAATACACCATCAAATTTGTGGCATCGAATAGTGCAAAATCGACTGTCAAATTTCTGAATTCTGAGAAAGTGGAATTCTGGGGCTTAAGGAATCTTTTTTATTCCCCCTAGATTCCTTAAAGATTCCCTCCTCTTGGGCCTCTGCAAATATGCTGATCAGATCAGGAAACTGACTGTGCCATCGGGTTTTTGTCACTGAGAGGTGTAATATCAACATAAAATTTGTCCAATTTGGACACTGCAAAAATTTCACCCTCCTAAGAATTTTGCCCAATTATGGGTCCACCTACAAATAAATTAATTAAAAAAAATCATGCCTCGATTTCTATGCGTGCTGCTAGTTCCTCCATGCCTGGGCGGACTGGGAAAATGCTAGTTTTATATAAATTTTGTCGGCGGATTAAACAATAATATGGTTTGGCGCGGTGGTAATAATAGGATTTCGTTGAGGAGGGGTCGGGGGGTCAAATCTCGCCCCTCCCAATTAACCCACATAACAAACTTTTGGTTAAAGTTAGGGTGGCAGGTCCACTATCTTTGGTGGCTTGCCCCCATTTCCACCGACTGTTGTGGTATTTATGGGAGGTTTCGAGGGCGGCGGCGTTGATAGCCCGCGCCCCCACTGTGTTTACAATGCTTGTTGAGAGGGTTGTCGGGTGTCGAGGTCATGGCTGCCCACCCTGCTTCATAAATGATGTTTGGTGTGGTTGGGCCAGCAGGGGTCATGGCCCATCCATCCTTTAATAATTTTTTTTTGTTAATACAGTTTGAGGTGGCGGGGGTGGTGGCCCACCACCTCATTTATATATATTTTTTATTTTTTATTACGAAAAAGGCCATTTCGAAAATTCCAAAATTTGACAAAAGGAGTCAAATTAAACATGCCACAAATTCACCCAAAATCTGGCCGAAGTTGGTCGGATTCCGCCCGCCGGAAAACTTCCAAATTGTGTTTCCATTAAGCTTGCCCAGTCAGCAAAAGTCAACCAAAACTTTGACTAGCTTGTTCTCCCTCATACGAGCTCGGATTGACGAACTATTCACACCACTATGATCAAGACGATGAGATCTACGCTTTGGTCCTAGTTTGAAAGCATTCTGATCACTTTGATTTTTGAGATTCCACAAGCCCTCTTTGTCATGTGCGTGTCCCTGGAGCCACTTGGATTAATCCTCCCCACTGAAGAGCTTTTGGTCCTCCAAAAGCACAAAAAATAATCTGCAACCTATTTGTATCTTGTCTGCATCAATGTCTTGAAAGGTCTCGCTTCCATCTCCTTCACCTTTGTTCTTCGGAGCCTTAAGCGATGAGCCGACACCTACAACCTCTACAACCTGTAGTACATTATTTTGCAAATTATATGCTTGACTTTCATGACCAACTAATGACCTAAGCATCCCACACTTGCCACGAGTTTATAATGCATACTCAGTGGTCAAGTTTACATCAAGATGGGTACAATACCTCATCTATAAAAACAAGGCCAACATATCATTGCTGCTTCAACAAGTGATGGAAAACACATCATCACTGCAACACATGATTTACAACGATACGACCAAACACCATTTTTTCTTTGACAAGTGATGGAAACACGACATCACTTTCATAGCTTATCATGCAACTCAAATAATACCCGACATCATTGTTGTTGAACAAGTGATAGAAAACACATCATCACTTTTACATTTTAAAATGCAACAAATGATTTACAAAAGCATGACCATGACGAGATAACATATCCAGAAACCATTTTTCACTTATCGTTGTGAATGGGTCATTCCCCTGTGGTGGTTTTGCTTGTCGAACAATTGTTTCACCTGATTCATGCATCGACACTTTGTCTTTAAGGCGCTGCTTTGGATGGAGCCTTCAATATGTGGCTCTTTGATGACCACTTCTGTCACAATGACTGCAATAGGTCTTCTTCCTCCAAATCTTTTTTAACATGTTTCTTTACCTGTTGTTGAGAGGGTCTTTCATGCCTCCTCCTTTGGTGTGTTTCTATTCTTTTCCAACACTTAGAAAATGTATGGTTATATAATCCACAAAAGGTACATGTTTTTCAATGCCATGTTTTATGTCCATCTTTAACAACATGATTATAATTGGAATCAACATTCGAATGTTGAGAGTGGTTATACCTTTCATTGTCGTCTCTGGTGTAAGTATGGCGATGAGAGCTTGTTTCAACTCTCTCCATGAAATGGGCACTACCAGGGGATGATGGGGATGTGTTCCCATCATTCTCTTTCCTCGATGATTTGAGTAATGTCTCGGAAGCATCTGACACCTTTGATCATTCTCCCTTGGTGTATCTCAACCCTGCAAATTGAGGTCTCTACAGAACCTCCAATGGTGGAGTTATTCCTTGGTTAGTAACACCAAGTTCTTTTTCCTCCTCGTGCCTCGTCCTAGTAGGGAGCCTCATGTTTGTCCCTATAATTGGGATCTCCACATCTCCAACATAAATCATACTATGTGAAGACGAAACCAAAAGTAAATCAACATCTTTTACCTTCTCTGTCAATTTGGAAAGAACTGATGAGGGCTTCTCATCATCTTTTGTTGGTGGTTTTTTAACTTCCTCGGCTCATTTCCCAACTTCCTTTCTGACATACCTAAGTCCTGCCTAACGGGGTAATTCTTCTACTTTGATGGGGTTGACAATGCCTTAGCCATTAATGCTTAAGCCTTTTCCTTCATACTCCATTCTCTTCAACCGTTTGGAGCCAATTCATGTGGTATGATTTTCAAAAACAAAAAAATCATCATCAGGAAACATACATGAAGATGAAGAACTACTTTTTACCTCACATGGGTCATGCTGTAGCTTTTCCAAGGCCTTGTCCTTAGCTTGCAGCTGTCGTACCAAAATCTACTTTTCCTCTTTCTCTTCATGTAGAAGCATCTTCAATTCAACGTTATCTATTTGAAGATTATGTTTGTTGTACTTCAGTTCTTCTAGGGCCTCTTCCATCGCTCACAACTGAAGCTGCAATCGCTCATTTTCCTTTGTCTCTTTTTGTAGAGTTTCATACATTATTTCCAACCTTTTAGAAATTTTGAGCTTGGTCTCATATATCACTTTTTCATCCTCTGTCATTGTGACAAAGGACCCTTCCAAGTTCTTTTACTTTCATGATGTGTTAAATTTCATTTTTAAAAGAACATAAATGAATACATTTGCATGTTGTAAAGAAGAGGAACATGACATTCATCACCACATGAAAACATAAGCTGTTGATAACGGAGTTTGTCTAGGAGGGACTATGTCTCCGGGCCCTGGTGTGAAGATGGTGTAGGTCGCTGCATTAAATGATGTCAATAATGATGATGTACATAAGAGGTAATGTCACTATCATACAAGGAAAATGCCCTCACGCATGAGTGGCTCCAAGAGATGTCCACTACAAAAACTCTCAGTGAAAAGGGACTCCTATTAGTATGACACAAACTCATGCATGATGACAATGAACATCCCGCCAATATGGCATAAAAGGGATTTCAATGCAATCATACATAGTGACACATGAGTATCCCATCATCATACAACAAGGGGATCTCAAACGAAACATGACGAATCATGACAACAAGTACATCCCATTGATGATTCTGCATCACATTAAGCAGGAATTAGGAAAACAAGTAAGAAACAAGATCCCACATCAAACATCAAATAGGGATCTATGCAGCGCAATGCATCTCATAGAAAAAAGAAGTACATGAACGCACTGCATATACTTCACATCTTGGAGCCATCTGAATAAAAGGATGTCAAATTGCTGAAGTTGACCGTACCATCAATCTCGCGGCGTCGAATCTCATGGAATGGTTGTTCGCATGTTGAACGCTGACACCTGCACTCCACTTAGAAAAGTATCCAAAAAATGAAATGAGAAAATGGAAAATCTAAATGCACCATCAGATTTGTGGCGTCGAATAATGCAAAATTGACTGTCAAATTTCTAAATTCTGAGAAAGTGAAATTCTGGGGCATAAGGAATCTTTTAGATTCCCCCTAGATTCCTCAAAGATTCCCTCCTCCGGGTCCTCTGCAAATTTGCTACTCAAATCAGGAAACTAACTGATCCATCGGGTTCATGTCGTTGAGAGGTGTAAGATCGACATAAAATTTGTCCAATTTGGACACTGCAAAAATTTCACCCTCGTGAGAATTTTGCTCAATCATGGTTCCCCCTACATATAAATTAATTAAAAAAATTATGCCTTGATTTCCATGCACACTCTTGGTTCCTCCATGCCTGGGTACACTGGGCAAATGTTGGGTTTATATAAATTTTGTGGGGGGATTAAATAATAATATGGTTTGGCGCAGTGGTAATAATAGGATTTTGTTGAGGAGGGGTCGAGGGTCAAGTCCCTCCCCTCCCAATTAACCTACATAACAAATTTTCGGTTAAAATTAGGGTGGCCAGTCCGCTGCCTTGGGTGGTCCACCCCCATTTCTGTCGTCTGTTGTGGTATTTATGGGAGGTTCCAGGACGACGAGGTTGATAGCTCGCACCCCCACTATGTTTACGGTGCTCGTTGAGAGGGTTGTGGGGTCATGAGGTCATGGTCGCCCACCCCGCTTCATAAATATTGTTTGGTGCGGTTGAGCCGATAGGGGTCATGGCCTGTCAGCGTCTAATAATTTTTCTTTTGTTAATACAATTTGGGGTGGAGGGGGTGGTACCCGGCCACCTCATTTATATATATATTTTTAATTTTTATTACGAATAAGGCCATTTTGGAAATTCCAGAATTTGACTGAAGGAGTCAAATTAAATAGTCCACAAATTCACCGAAAATCTAACTAGAGTTGGCCAGATTCCGTCCACCGAAAAACTTTCAAATTGTGTCTCCATTAAGCCTGCCTAGTCAGCGAAATTCAACGAAAACTTTGATTGGCTCGTTCTCGCTCATATGAGCTCAGATTGACGAACCGTTCACACTGCTACGATCAGGACGACGAGATCTACACTCTGGCCCTAGTTTGAAAGCATCCTGATCACTTTGCTTTTCGTGCTTCCATAAACCCTCTTTGTCCTGTGTGTGTCCCAGGAGCCACCTAGATTAATGCATGTCAAGATATTTTAGACAAGTCGCTAGTTGGAAAAGGATAAACACCCTTCACCAGGTTCATTATAAGAATCAAGTTTTGTGTGATCAATAGAAGAGTCACAGCTCGTGTGTTTCATGTGTGAATTCATGCTTTGTCTCCTCTGCCTTTCCAACAACATCATGTTTGGCTTCTCAAATACATGGAAATGGACATGTATCATTTTTTTATATCCTGGTCATGCATATTTCCAAGTAAGTTGAATAAAGAACCAGCGTGTCCATATATATAAAAAAATTTACAATGAATTTTACTTGTTGGCTTGCATTTTTTATATTTTATAGTGGGTTCGCCAAGACAAGGAGGAGTCAATAAAGAGGGCATCACTTATTACAATAATCTCATCAATAAGCTACTCAAGAATGGTATTTAAAAACAAATTCTTGAATGGAATCAAGAAGTCGGTTCTTGAATAGATGCAAAAGGAAAGGGGCAGATAGAAATTTTTACCTAGTTGCACTATTTATACCCGTGTCTTAGGTCATGCATGGCCTTGTTCACCAAAGCAAGCGCTTAGAAGCCAACTTCATCCTTGACTTGAACTAGATGTCCTTGTGGTTCGTCATGTGCCTGTGGTGGACAAAATGAACTATTTCATATTGTGGTGGATGGAATCCATGTGAAGCACCCTGTGTCCAATTTACCAACAAATATTAAAATCAACACTCAAATTCAAAATCCATTTTAGAACTACTATGGCTTTAGCTATCAAGAATCCCAAATTATACACAACACCACATCCATCTTATCACAAAAGGGATTAGCCCCATTTAAATCAGTGCATGCTAAAAACTATAGTTTGTCTTAAATCTTTGGTTAGCAGACACAAACTTCTTAAACCCTGTAATGTTGGAGTGCCAGAAAGAAAGAGACAAGAGACAACCAGGATATAACGTTAAAATCCTAACATCTATTGATGGGAACCCTAAAGATCAAGAATGAAAAACCTATTGTCCTTTGCAGAAATAATTAAATTAAATTGAACAAAAATGGAAGCAACCACTAAACTTAGTGGCAAGCTGCTTCCTGGGAGCCTTTCGTCCAGTGGGCTTACGAATTGTCTGCATGGTAAGAGCAATGGGGCCAAACTATGCCTTCCAATCAGGATTGGAACTAACATCATGTGCATCCAAGGAAATTCTGAGCATACGATTGATTCTTCCATGGGCACGATAAGTTCATCTCCACTATTCTTAAACCCTGCAACGCCAGAGCATGAGAAAGAGGCAACCTGGATATAACGTTTAAAGCCTAACATCTGCAACTTCCTCCCTACAAAGTGAGTGCGATTGATGTGTTGTCTAACAAATCCTCTTTTGTCTTTGCAAGAACATTACCTAGTGGCTGAAGGATTCTTCTTTAGGTTTTCTGCTATAGGATATTCTTGAATGAAATTAGGAAGCAGATTCTTGAATAGAAGCAAGAAGCCATTAATGAGGATTAGGGTTTCAATGGATCTGCAATTTTAAAAACTCGAAGCTAGTCCAAACTAATGGAGTGGAGGGAACAGTTGCAATTTTTTTTTGCCAAGGCGAGACTTTCGGTGTGCGGGAATATAGAGCTGAAAAAAATAAAGAATAAGGTTGATAGGAAGGTTACCTCCTGTAAGCATCATGGCGGTTTGATAAAGAAATCCCGCGAGCTTTCATTGTTGTGCGATGCAGATGTGGCACTTGTGATTTTCTCTAGCCCGGGAAAGCTTTTAAAAGTAACTACATAATTTCTCTAACTATTTGAGAGGAATCAATTTGATGGTAGATGGATTTGAGTAACAGTTGGAGAGTTTTTGCCGAAAAGAAACCTTACAACATAATAATTTTAATGATTAATAATTAATAATCGATTTTATAAGGTCATTCATATTCATAATTATTTTGAAGCAATATTAGACTCATTATTGTTATTTTTAAATACTTTAGGCTGACAGAGGTATTTATATAGATCATTATCGATGTTTTTTAATTGTAAAGTAACAAAAGCAATATTATTACATGTGTAAACCCTTGCTATATAGAATTATATTTTAGACTTGCAGTTGACATGGAGTTTATAGAGATGATGGTCTATGCTTTTGGTTTTGTGTTTTATTTTATTTTATTTTAAATGGTTTGAGTTTAAGTTGAGATAATTTTAATGTTAAATAGAAAAATGATTTAAAAATAAATCCAATAAAATATATTTATATATCAATAATTACTTATATATTTTTTATAAATAAATTATATTTTATAAACTATATTTTAAGTTTGGTAATTGACATAGTGTTTATAGAGATGATTGTTTATGTTTTTTTTTTTTTGTTTTTTATTTTATCTTTTTAACTGGTATTGATTTAAAGCTCGGGCCAGAGGTATTTATATAGATTTTCGTCTATATTTTTTTATTCTAAAGTAATTGAATTTCATTACATTTGTAAAATCTATATAATTATATTGATAGATTAAATATTTTTAAGTTTTACACTTGACATAGAGTTTATTGAAAAAGTTTGGAATCTATATAATTATATTATAGAATTATATTTTAAAGTTTTACAGTTGATATAAAGTTTATCGAAAGAGTTAGGGTAGAAGAGTTTGCTTTTAGATTTCAATTATAGAGATCAAATTACAACTAAGATGGAGCTAAAAACTCAAAAAATTCTTAAGATTTACATACATTCACTAGGAGTTGCGGAGTAACATTGTAAAACATGTAACTAAGATGTTTTATGCGCCCACCACAAATTGCCCCGCAGTTTTCTCTCTATAACTTCTCAAACTTACACCCTCCACTAAGCTAAAGACCTCTTCATACATGTATATTCAAAACATACATTTCAACACATTATTTTATGACAAAGTCAAAGTATTAAGACATAGTATGGGCACATACGTTGTGGAGTGTAAGTAACAATTGCTGAATAAATGTTTGACCATACTTTTTCAACCACCCTTCATTAAGTGCACATTATTTATTAATTACTTGATGTGTGTTGCAAGAATAAATATTGAGAATTTGTACTCCTACTCAGAACTTCATTTAATTTGTCCTTCAAATCCACAAAAATTCTACTTGGTTGATTTACACATGTACAACATGTATGGTTGCTTTCAATTTATTTAACTCAGTGGTTGGGATTAATTTTCCAACACTCCCCCTTAGTCACAACTGTCACCATTAACAATTCCCAAACAATCTATGAGATAAACAAAATTTTCACGTGCCAATGGCTTTGTGAAGATGTCTGCAAATTGTTCGTGTAACCTACAGTGCTGCAACACAATTTCACCGTTTCTGTAACCTGCAGTGCTGCAACAAAAGTTCACCATTGTTAACCAATTCTCTAATAAAATGATATTTAACATCAATGTGCTTATTCCTATTTTGAAAAACATAATTCTTTGATAGTGGAATTGCGGAATTGTTGTTGTAGAAAATAGTTGTTGTTCACTCTTAGTCATGGCATAAATCCCTCAACATTCTTCTCATCCAAACTACTTGGCACGTTTCTGCTGTTGCAGCGACATATTTAGCTTTTGCTATTGACATTAACATTATTGATTGCTTCTTGGAGGCCCATGAAATGATTCCTAAACCTAAATGAAAAACATATCCTGTTGTGCTCTTTCTATCATCAACACTTCCTGCTTAGTCACTATCAGTGTAACCAACCAACCTAAAATCATTTGTAGTGGTGTACAAAATACCATACTCATTTGTCCCATTGACATACCTTAGAATCCTTTTGACTACTTCCCAATGTGTCTCATTGGGTGTCTCCATGAACCTTGACACCATGCTTACTGCATACATTATATTTGACCTAGTTGTCATTAAGTACATCAAGTTTTCCACCATACTTCTGTATAATGTTGGATTGACATTGTCACTGCAATATTCTTTGCTCAACTTTAACCCCATGACAGTTGGAGTTGGTGCAGGATTTCTTTTCTTCATATTAAACCTCTCCAAAATGTTTGCTACATACTTTGCTTGAGAAATAAAAATATGATTTTCTGTTTTCTTCACTTCTATTCCCAAAAAATACACTAACAACCCCAGGTTAGTCATTTCAAACTCACTTTTCATGACTTCTTTGAAATCAGTAATGAGGAAATCATCACTCCCTTTAAAAATCAAGTCATCTACATATAAGACAACAATAAGAAGCATACCGTCACTCTCTTTGATGTAGAGAGTACGTTCACTGTCACATTTTTCGAAGCCATTGTCCAACAAGTACGCATCTATCCTACTATACCATGCACACGGTGCTTGCTTCAACCCATAAAGAGATTTCCTCAACTTATACACCTTGTCTTATTGGCCTTCTACCTCATAACCAGGTGGTTACGCAACATATACTTCCTCTTTCAACACTCCATTCAAGAACGTTGATTTTACATCCATTTGATACACTTTCCATTTATGTTGAGTGGCAATCGACAACATTATACGCATTGTCTCCATCCTCGCGACTAATGCAAATTTCTCCGCATAATCTCTTCCATGATGCTGCTTGTATCCTTTTACAACTAGCCTTGCTTTATGCATTTGAATCTTTCCTTCAGTGTTTCTCTTGGTCATATAGATCCTCTTCATTCCATTGAATTCTTTTCCTTGCGGAAGTTCTACTAACTCCCATGTGTCATTATTTTCTATTGCTCCTATTTCTTCATCCATTGCCGCAACCCATTTTTCTTCTTTGATTGCATCCTCAAAATGAATTGGGTCATCTAAATGACAAAGCAATGCAAATAAGGAATTCAAGCCCGCATTACTATCAACTTCATCTTGGTAATATATTTCACTTAATTTTCTGAATTTTTGTCTTCTTATGCTTGCGGAAGATGGGCTTGACATGTCACTTTATGTTGTGCTTGAGGTAGATGACGTTGCGGATCTTTGTGGTGTGATTGGAGTAGTACTTGCTTGATTGCACGACACTATCTTATTATTTATTGATAGTGTTACTTAGTGACTGCTTTGTTGTGCTTAAATAGGAGTATAAGGAGTCATTGTTGAGGAATCGCTTGTTGTGGTCAATTCATCTTTGTCTTCAAGTGGTATACATGTTTTCACATTGATTATCTTCTCCAAACTTCCATCCCATGCTTCATCTTCTACGAACTGCAAATCTATGTTGATTATGACCTTCTTAGTTGATGGATTGTAGAGCTTGTATGCCTTGGATTCATCGTTATCTTACATATATGCATTTCTCCCCGTTTTTGTATAACTTCTTCCTTAATTCATCTGGGACATTTGCATATGCCACACATCCAAACACTCTCATGTGAGTGACTCTATGCTTTCTTCCACTCCATGCCTCTTCAGGAACCATATTCTTGACACTTTTGGTTAAACACCTATTAATGATCTATGTTGCACAAGCGATAGCTTTAGCCCAATATTCATTTGGAAAATGCTTTGCCTTTGACATATTCCTTGCCATCTCCATAATGGTCCCATATATATATATATATATATTTTTCTTTTTTTCTTTTTCTTTTTTTCTTTTTTTTTTTCTTCTTCTGTGACACCATTTTGTTGAGGTGTATACCTTGTTGTAAATTGTTTGTGAATTCCATGCTCCATGCAAAAATGTAGGAAATCATTTGAGATGTATTTGCTCACCACTGTCAGTCCTCAAGACTTTGATGTAGTGTCCACTTTGCTTCTCAATAAGAGATTTGTATTGGCAGAAGCGCTCAAACACTTTATTTTTCTATTTTAGGAAGTAGTCCCATGTCTTCCTTGTATAATTATCTATGAAAGTCAAAACATAATAGCTTCCACCAATTGATGGTGTTTGCATTGGTCCACATAAGTCTAAATGAACAATATCCAAAGGTTCTTTTTCCCTTATTGACTTTCTTGTTGGAAATGTATCTCTATGTTGTTTTCCCAAGATGCATCATTCACATAAGCTGTCCAATTTTTTTATGAGTGGCAATCCCTTCACCATGCCTTTCCTATGCAGAAAATTTAGACCTCCAAAATTGAGATGACCAAATCTCAAATGCCATAACAAGCTTTCACCCGACCTCTACTTGAAAGTTTACTTATGTGACAGTTGCAACTTTTCTTTCATCCTCTTGTGAATTCATTAAAAGTTGTGATTGGGCACCTTCTTCTTCCAAATCCATTTTTATCTTCAGGGGAAACATTCTATTGTTTGTCATCTTAACTTTTGAAATCAGTTGTCTGCTTGGAGACTTATCCAAAATTGTGCACTCATAATTTTTTAAAAAGACATTGTAGCCCTTTTGCATGAGTTTCCCAATGCTTATGAGGTTATTCTTCAAACCAGGGACAAAATAAACATTTGAAATGTACTTCTTCTCCCCCCTCTTTGTTAGAATATTGATTCTTCCTTTTCCCATGGCAAAGGCTTTTCTATCAGTCCCTGATGTTACTTTAGATTTCACATTTTCATCTAGATTGGAAAACATTTCTATATTCCCTATCATGTGGTTACTGCATCCTAAATCTAGGAGCCATACATCCCTTTGTTTTTTTTGTGCTACATTCCAAGCTAAAAATATGCTATATTGGTTCTGATTTTCTTTTGTGAAATTTGCACTTGGTTTGTTACTTATGTCATGGTTCTTCTTTCTCAATTCATTTGCTTAATGATCATACTTCTTACAATAATGACATTGAACTTGATATTTATCATACCTCTGACATTGTGATTGATTTTGGTTTGGGCCTTGACTTGAATTTTGATTGTTGTCCCTTCCACTTGAGCTTGAAGGGCTGCCTCTTCCACCTCTATGTGGGCTTCTTCCTCTTCCTCTAGTATATGATCTTCCTTTTCCTCTAACTTGACCAAATGAAACTTGTGCCTTGAAGGCATGCTCCAATGAGGATTTTGTTGCTTTATTTAGTCCATGCTCATGAGAAATCAATGATGCATGAAGTTCATCCACTGGAAATTGTGAGAGATCCTTTCTCTCTTCTATTCCCACAACAATAGCATCAAATCTCGTTGGAAGGCTTCTCAAAATTTTCTCAACTATTATCCTTTCTTCAAGTGTCTCACCATGAGACCTAGTTTGAGAAACCAATCCAATTACTTGTGTAAAAGATGAGTCTACATTCTCAGACTCTTTCATACAAATTGTCTCAAAATCTCTCCTCAACATTTGTAGTTTTGTTGTCTTCACTTTTTCCATGCCTTGGTAGGCTCTCTGGAGGGTGTCCCATGACTTTGTTGCTGCTGCAATTCTCAGAAAAATACTTTCATGAACTGCTTGAAAAATATAAAAGAGGGCTTTTGAATCCTTCTTCATGTTGTCCCTAAACAAATCCTTTTCTTCTTGTGACAAGGCATTCTATGTTCTTGCATTGCTAGTTCCTGGGAACCATTCTCCACCAAATCCAAAATATCTTGGGAAGAAAATAGAGCCTTCATTGTTATAAGCCCAGATTTTACCATTTATGTGGGAGTACTTTAATGCCTGAGCGTTGGTTTTTTTGGTTGTATCTGAAGGGTTTATGGAAGATCTTCACGTTTGTATTTCTGGGGTCATTTTGTGATTCAGACATATCCCAATTTCAGCGACATATATATTTTATACATAAATATATATAAAATTTAAAACTTTTCATTTTTTAATATACCTGTTATTTTGACTTTTTTCAAAATTATTTACAAGTTAATTTTGACGCATATATACGGCTTGGAGTACGTCGTAAAATTGTTTTTTCTTGGCTAAGAGCTCGTCAAACTGTTTCTGCTTGGCTAAGAGCTTGTCTTCCTAGGACGTAAGGAAACAGGTTAACAGCAGCCCAAGACTCAGAGGCCTCTGGCAGGGGTGAAAGCCTACTCCCTTACGGACTGCCAGTGGATTATTATAGGTGCTCCCTTACAGACTGCCAGTGGGTTATTACAGGTGGCGTGGTTTTTCTTGATAACCGTGATGAGTCAAACCGACATTCACGGATAGCAGCCAAAGATGGCTGTCCTCACTGTTGGTTTGACACCTGAGTTTGATAGGTTTTACCACCCTCCGGAAAAAAAACCTTTCACGCCTATATTTTAGAATTAAAAAAATAAAAAAAGGGGGGAAAACGAGTAAAGGGAGTCAAATTTAAACCCTTATCTCGTCCCACATTCGTCGCCTCACAGTCGTGCAATGAACGTAGGTCACGTGCTACACATTATGATTCGTTACCAGGAATATTTTTGTATTGTCTGGCGCGCACCACAGAAATTATCGAATCTTATGGCGTTGTCAGAAGGAGGTCAGTATGGCTGACACATGCACGACTTTAGGTTTAAATTTCAATCATCAGTCTCCAAATTGAAAGTGAAATCGGGATTGGAAAAACCATCAAACAAATTCCGAAGCAAACAATAGATTCTGCGGGGGCACCTCAAAGATAACGGGGAAGATGGCAGGAGCTCTAGATCTACCTCGCCCACTCTATCTATGCTTGCTTTCACTCAGCTATCTGCTGATCATTGTAGCTGCAGCAGCTTACCCGAGGCTGGGTAGAAGCAGCTTCCCAAAGGGTTTTAAATTTGGTGCTGGGTCATCTGCTTATCAGGTTCCACCTTCTATCACTTTTACTCACTGTACTTACATTTCTTAATTGAAATTATGTACCCCTCTGCCTTCATCATTTAGATTGATTATAATTGTTTTACAGGTGGAGGGAGCTGCCCGGGAAGGCCGGAGAGGTCCCAGCATTTGGGATACATTCTCCCACATTCAAGGTTCATTACTGGCATACTTGCGCCATTACCAATATGAAGAGTTGAATATTTTATTGGGATGGTTTATTCATCTATTGTTGTGGAGCAGTCTAATTATTGGTGTTTTTTTGGTGTGTTTGTGTGGAATTTTGTGATATAATTTTGAGCCCGATTATGATTTTGTGATATAATTTTTGGGGAGATTATGAATTTTAGTTAATTTTTATACTTTGGTCTTGATTTTAGATGGTTTTTAAAATGTGGTTTTGAATTATTAATAGATTCAGTATTTTTTAATTTTGTGGGCATTAGATTTTTGCATATTAACGATTGCAAAAAGATTTCTATAATCTTTATAAATTTTTTAATAAAAATGCAAAACTCAGAAATTCTTACCAAATTTCAGATTAAAATGATCAAAATAGCCTAAATACATATTCCTACAAAAATTTCTGGTAAAAATGACCTAGCAAAAAAGTCTTAGTTATATCACTGCTTTTGATGCAGGTAAAATTGCCGATGGAAAGAACGGGGACATTGCAGTCGATCAATACCACCGCTACAAGGTACAAATTAAAATGATAAAAAAAAAATTGAAGTACTGAATTTCGAATCTATCTCTATAATTGTTTTACTTTTGTAAGAGTAGCTGCTGGAATTATTTTATTTGTAATCTGCAGGATGATGTTCGGCTTCTCAAATACATGGGAATGGACATGTATCGTTTTTCTATCTCCTGGTCGCGCATATTTCCTAGTAAGTTGAATTAAGAACCAGTGTGCCCATATACATATATATAAATCTGCAATGGATTTTAACTGCTGGCTTCCATTTTTTATTTTTACAGTGGGTTCGCCAAGACAGGGAGGCGTTAATAAAGAGGGCATCGCTTATTATAATAATCTCATCAACGAGCTGCTCAAGAATGGTATTTAAAAAACAAATGTTAGCTAGCCTAGTGATGAGCTTTACGTATACCTGGCCTTTTATACATGGATCTGAGTTTTTATGCAGGTGTAGAGCCTTTCGTTACTCTGTACCACTGGGACTTGCCACAAGCTCTGGAGGACGAATACGGTGGATTTCGTAGCAAAAAAGTTGTGTAAGATCCGCTACCGTAATCCTGTTTCACGCTTCTTAAAAGGTCAGAAAACATGGTAATTCTGATATGATTTTAATTTCCAGGGATGACTTTGGCATATTCTCAGAAGAATGCTTTCGTGCTTTTGGAGACCGTGTGAAGTACTGGGTAACTGTTAACGAACCGTTGATCTTCTCATATTTTTCTTACGATGTGGGGCTTCACGCACCGGGCCGCTGTTCGCCTGGATTTGGAAACTGCACTGCGGGAAATTCAGCGACAGAGCCTTATATTGTAGCCCATAACATGCTTCTTGCACATAGTACCGCTGTAAAAATATATAGGCATAAATACCAGGTGAGGTTATGCCCTTTTCAAAATCACACTCTGGAATATAATCTGAAGATATACATCAGTTGAATAACTGTTGGCAAAAAAAATGCAGGGGAAGCAGGAAGGTTCCATTGGCATAGCACTTGAAGTGGACTGGACGGTGCCATTCTCAAAGTCTCTGCTTGATCAAAGTGCTGCCCAGAGAGCAATTGACTTCAGAATAGGGTGGTATGCAGAGCATGCCATGTTACTAGGGTTTGATTGATAGTTGATTTTTTACTTCAGGATAGGGTGGTAATAGGTATGCAGAGCATGCCATGTTACTAGGGTTTGATTCATGTTTGGTTTTAGAATGTTAAAAGACAGTTTAGATTTCCGATTTTAAGAATATTTTGAAATAAATAGATGGGAGGGAAGTTAATTATTTGATCTTATTCTTGTTTGATAAATTTTGAAATCTCTAATTGAAATAAAGATTATCCACACTTGTTATATGACTCTGGCATAAAACACTGTGCATCTTTATCTCAATTACACATTCAGAAATATTTCTAAGAAAAATTGTCTTGACTTAGTTCTTGTCCACTACATTGCTAAATATTCTCAAATCTACCATATATTCCCTAGTTTACCATTGGGATAAGTTCAACAAAAAGACCCTGAAACTAATAGTAATAATGCATTTTGGCTACAGGTTTTTGGATCCATTGACATCAGGAAAATACCCTGATTCCATGAAAAATTTAGTAGGAGCGCGGTTGCCACGGTTTACCGATGAAGAGTCAAAAGAGCTGAAAGGCTCATTCGACTTCCTCGGTTTTAACTACTATTCCACGCACTTTGCAATCAACAATCCCAACCCACTAAACCCACTGAAGACAGATTACGTTCTTGATGCCCGTGCTAATCTATCCTGTAAGTTTAATTTAAATAATGGAAAATTACTAAGCGATATATGGTTCATCCATCTCAGCTGCAACTTTCCGTATTGAAACATTCTTGGTTTTGTATATGTTGTGTGTTTCAGATGAAGTAAACAGAGTGTACATTGGATCCAGTGTAAGCACTTGAGTTTTTCCTTCAGAAGTTGATTATTTGACTACTGCGCAACAAATTTATTGGAATCCTAGTAAAATATGCAGAAATGTCCTTATCTGCAGGAAGGTGTCAGCGCTTTCAGGTCTTATCCCACTGGATTGAGGGACGTAATAAATTATATAAAACACCGTTATAACAACCCTCCCATATACATCACTGAGACTGGTATGTAGATGCAGAGTAATCTTTATATCTATTGTCGACCTTAGAAATATTTTGGAATCAGACTAATAGGAAAGTAAAATTGATTTCACTGATACGGATAAGAGTGAAGCTAAAAATTTGATTTCATTTTTTTGAAATATTTCCAAAATTAATCATCGAAACAAAGTAGTCTACAGGGTTTTGGATAGATAGTAATCTAATGCTGTGTTAAGACACTCTTTTATATTAAGTGACGACCCAATTAAAATAATATATTAAACATAAAAATATTGTCCAACCCAACTTAAAAAAACACAAAATACACCATTAAAATAAATTCTAACACTTCCAACCTCAAAATAAATTCAACACTTCCAACCTATTGAAAAAGAAATATATGGCGTCAAAAAAATATGAATATGATGATTGAAAATACCATTATTTTCAACAGGATATGCTGATTTTGACAATGGTACAACCCCCCTTGAACGGGCATTGAACGATTCTGGGCGAGTGAAGTACCATTTTCGCCATTTATCTTACTTAATTCAAGCCATTAGGTATGTATGTGAATCCTGTAATTATTTGAGTTCGATTTCCATCCTATTCAAGGTGTGAAGTATATAAGTGAACGCTGTGATTATTTGAGTTTTAGGGAGGGTGCGGACGTGCGAGGATACCTGGTTTGGTCGTTTCTGGACAATTTCGAATGGGCGAGTGGATACAATTATCGATTTGGTTTATTCTATGTGGATTACAGAAACGGTTTAAGACGACATGCCAGGGCATCTGCAAAATGGTTTCGAAACATCCTTAAAGCATAATTCATGGTTTGTTTCGCGACAGAGAACGTTGGTGGCCAGAACTAATAACCCCTGAATTTTCATAATTCGGGAGTTCGAAAACCCCAGAAATTTACCCAAACTACAGGGATTAAATCTGAGCCAAACCTATTATTGTAGATATTAAATTTGATTCATATTGCACTTAGGAAATAACATATTTTAATGTTGACATGGATCTCTGCATTTTAGTTTTACACACAACTCTAATGTTCTTTTCAATGAAAACTGAAGTTTGAATTTTGGATTGTAAGATGATAACGCTGTTTTTTGTTCCAACCGCTGAAACACAATGGAATGAACTTTAGTTTTATAAAATAAACAGATGGACATTTTTATCCCACATCGATAAAGCTGCGACTCACTGACAACTCTGTTACCCTGTTAAGGAATTAAAATAAAATGTGAACTTTATTTCACAGAGATAAAGCTGAGCTTTGATAAAATTGAACGATTTAGACATTTAATTTGCAGCACTATAAATACATTAAATGGTAAACTCTAGCTTTACTTTGTTAGAGAATTGTCACTTTCTTATGAGAAATTATTAGTTATTAATTATTATTACTAGGTTGAAGATTATGATGAGAATTGTCACTTTCTTATGAGAAATTATTAGTTATTAATTATTATTAATAGGTTGAAGATTATGATGGATGAAACATTAAGGTGATGTTTGAGATCACTGGTTAGGTTGAAGATTATGATGGATGAAACATTAAAGTGATGTTTGAGATCACTGGTTAGAATGATAGAAATTATTATTATTAGGTTGAGGATGATGATGGATGAGACATTAAGGTGATCACTGGTCAGAAACTTTAGCTTTATTTTGTTAGAGAATTGTCACTTTCTTATGAGAAATTATTATTAATTATTATTACTAGCTTTACTTTGTTAGAGAATTGTCACTTTCTTATGAGAAATTATTATTAATTATTATTACTAGCTTTACTTTGTTAGAGAATTGTCACTTTCTTATGAGAAATTATTATTAATTGTTATTACTAGGTTGAGGATGATGATGGATAAGACATTAAGGTGATGTTTGAGATTACTGGTCAGAATGATGGAAATTATTATTATTAGGTTGAGGATGATGATGGATGAGACATCAAGGTGATGTTTGAGATCATTGGTCAGAATAATGGGGAGTGAGAATGATGACGGATGAGACATCAAGGTGATGTTTGAGATCCATTGGTCAGAATAATTGGGAATTGGATTTGATATTTTTTCCATCTAAATTTAAATATGAGAATCTATTTAATTTATTGTAATAACATTTTATAAAATATTAAGATTTATAGAAATTTTATAAAATATTCAGATTTATAAATATTTTTCAAATGTATATCTAATTATTAGTTTAAATTTTTAGGGTCTATAACTTATTCTCTATTTTGTAAATCAGGTAAATCAGGTTATAAAGGGATTTGAAGCTTGGATTTTGATCACCAATTGAGCTAACCCCCTAAACATATATGTTGGTCTTATGAAAATAATAAATTTATTATGATGATGTTCATTAACGTCCACTGAGAACAATAAGGTCTATCTAACCTTAAGAATAGAGATTAATTGAGGCTTTTTAAAAATTTATTTCTATAGTGAATAGAGATTAATTGAGGCTTTTTAAATTTTTATTTCTATTTTGAAATAGAAGGGAGATTGTTACACTTCTAGTGATTGAACAAGTCAAGAAATAGAAGGGAGATCGGTGATTGAATATGTCAAGAAGGTTGGTAGTGTGGCTAACTATAATTTTTATTCTTAATAAAGATTAAATTTCAATTATACTTTAAAATAAATAATTTTTTTTTTATTTTTTTAAACAAGAATTGATGATAGAGAGATAAGTGCATATAAAACAATTTAACTAATCTCGAAAGGAAAACAATAAAATAGGTAAATGGAATTTAAAAGTAATTATTGTAAATACATAATGGAAGTGTAAGCTTAAGTTATCTTAAATGAGCTAAGTTAGTGGTATCAATCAATATCTATTGGAGATATGGGTTTGATAGGTGTTACCTCTGGAGGTGGTCATTTAGGTGATAATCATATTCATGAGTGGCTAGGAGCGTATGATTGTGTGTAAGCATTAATGAGAGCTTGACAAGAGTAGTTGGAAGTTGGGGGAGGCATATATATTCCTTGAGGAAGATATACATAGCATTATTATTTAGGAGGATGCAACAATCTTAGAGTTGTTAGTGCAAAAGGAGGAGGACCTTATTGCTAAATAAGATAGGGTCTATGCTAGGTTACAATGAATTTATGGGGGGATGAGAGCTCCAATTCTTTGTAGACTTCTTAAAGAAGAAAGTAGCAACTAACATAACACTTGATCCTCATAGAAATGATGGTTTTATTGAGGAAGAACCCTTCAAGATCCAAGGTATGTTTGGCGATAATTTTTACGATGTTTTTTTCTTTATCCTTTAAGAGAGGTAGTTTTTCCTCTAGTAATCTTTGTCATAGGGAAATGCCACACAATTGCACTATTGTAGATATTGTTAGGTTGGATTGGGATTTCGTGAAGGATTAACCTTTTGCATCCGTTTGGTTTATGTGGAATGGTAAATATCCATGGATTAATGGAATGTCTTGTGATTTCTACATGGCTGTGTGGGATATTGTGGGAATGACATTAGACATTTGGATTTGGAGGCATTTGCCTCAACATGTTTGATGAAGAGCATAAATTAAGGTTTGATCAATCTCATTCTCAAGAATGCTACAAGGGACACCATTAGGGGATGTCAACCAATGACTTTATTGAGTGTTGTTTATAAAATAGTGGATAAAGCTAAGGCACTACAAGTGAGGGATGTTTCCAAGAAAATTTTGTATAAAAAGAGACAAATTTTGTTTAGTGGTGGTTTATCTTGGGTATAGTGATTTTGGCTTAGGAGGCATGGAGTAGATTAGGAATTCTAGGCAACAACCTCTTTTCATAAAAATTAATTTTGATAAAGGATATGTTCATATTGACTAGGATTTCATTATGTACATTCTATCTTGTTTATGTTTTGGTTCATTGTGTCTGTGAAAAATATCATCTCTCTTTGTGTTCTTCTACACTAGTCAATTAGGTAAGGATGTCAATTAGCACCATATCTTTTTGTTCCCACTATTGATCCCCCTAGTCATTTGTTTAATGTTTCTTTTTAATTTAGGGGAATATTGGAAGTATTTCAAATTGACATTATTTTGAGATGGTGAATAATCACTTTGTAGGGGATTCTCTACTATCTATGTGGGATGGCTAGGATTTAATGGCTAGTGCTAGAGATTGCTAATCCATGTTTTGGTAATATTACAAGATGAAGGTTACTAATCATAAGATAAAATACTAATTGATTATCTTGATGAGCCTTTGGTGTGAGGTTTTATATGGTCATTATGTGGGATTGTTGTTTGGAGTGTTTGTAGGATAACTTGTTTTTTTTCAATATAAAGATCTTTTATCAGTAGGAAAACTAATTATGTGAGAAGGATTTACACCTCACATATTTATTATGTATCTTGTTGGCTTTTAAGTAGGGCTTATTTTAACAAATTAGAGTAGCTTCTATGTTTGTAATTGTAGGCCAAGTTTGGCGGCACTTAGGGCCTCCTTATGGTACTTAGGATGTTTTCATTATGCCTAAGGATGTGTGACATTTAGGATTGATCAATATTGGAACTCAAGGTAGCATCTTTGCTACCACATGGGTGATTGAATGTCTCAACGACTGCTCCCCCTAATAGATGGTGTAGAGGCATTGTCTTTCCATGGCACAATGTATTGGTAAGACCAAGGGATCTTTTAGAATGTGTGATATAATTTCACTCCTCACAACTTTTGAGTCTCAGGCTCTTTTATTACAAGTACTTAGGAAACATGGAGAAAGGTAGAGACCTTGATGCAATGGTATATGTTATGTAGTTAGGAAGGATGGGATTTGACTAGAATATTAAGTTGGAGTCAAAAGGTGTAAGGGACATGTTCTATACATTCCCGAATTTTAGGGGGTGATAAATAACGACAAAAATATTTTTTACTGAATTTATTTGTGGGATGCTACTCTCTCAATAGTTTTCCTTGTCTTCTATGGAATAACATATTACTATGGAGATTATTATTCCAGAAGATAGGACTAGTTGAAAGTGAATATGGATATTCATAGTCCCTTTTGGCATGGTTGGGAGTCAAGATTTAGGTTCCCCTTGGACTAGTATGGTTATTGGAGGATGCACTCTCTTATTCATCAATGGCATGACTTGAGGCCCATTCATAGTTCATTATCAGTCTCTATTAATGCAAAGAGATTATGGATGAGGAGATTGCATAATGTGATGTGTGGTTGATTTGGGTTAGCTACAAACTCTAGGTGTTCGTGTGGCTAATAATTTACCAAGACCATCATAATAAGCATAATTTGTAAAAAGAAATCCCATAGAAGAGATTTTCCCTTCCACACTTAGGATAAAAATATTGAAGAACCTCCTTTGGGATTTTATTTTTCCAAGTCTTGTTGGGATTTTGTTCATTTTGAGGATGTAACCATGTTGTAGGGAAGATTATGTTAGAAAGTAGTGTTATTAGGTGATTCTAGATCTCTAGTTTTCTCTTCACTCAAAGGTGTTTGGAAGTTCTTAAAGATTCCTTATTTATTTATTTGTAAATTGGGAGAAAATATGATTTTGTGAATGAGGCTAGTGATGTATGCCCAAATTAACATCCTTTCAACACCCATCTAATACCTATTTGTCCATAGTTTCCCCCTTTCCATCTCATCTTAATACCTTTCTCATCCAAAATTATCATGGGGACTTCACTGAATGATCCTCTGACATAACACATGCATTCATGGCATACTAAACAATACCCTTAATTTGAATACATATTGGAAAATGCCTCCAAAAATCACTTTATTTAACCCTCTACCAATATGAACCCAATACACCTTCCTAATATAAAAAAAAAACCTTATTTTCACTAGATATTGCAGGTATCCATTTTTTCATTAACATTTTTTATACCCCTTTATATTTTTCATTAACTTTGAGCTCCATTTTTTATACACAACATATAAAATCCCTTTACCCCTATTATATGACCAATAGATTATGTCATCTTTTCCTCAATATATATCCCCAAATATGAACGCACGTGGTATGGTATTTCTCCCCGAGTGAAGCCCTTGTGAAAATGATGCACTTTTGGTCAAGGTATGATTATACTCTTAATATGCCATTTTAGTGCCATTCTTGTGAATTTTTAGAAAATTATCACCTTTTTGTACAAAAAGTGGTATATAGGACATAATATTGCATAAGCACCTTCCAAGTGTAGGCATTGCAACTCTCTCAACAATTGTTGTAATTCCCTATGAAGACATAGGTTTTGTAACACCTAAGTGTAGTTGATACAAATCTTCCTAAGCACAAATGTTGAAACTTTAAGTTGTGGTCACAAGTGCTACAACTCTAAGTTTTTATCATCATTGTTGTAAATAAACATGATATGACTCTCGCCTCACTCTTACTACAACTTTGTGTGTTGTGACTCTTTCCTCACCATGATGTGACTCTTGCCTCACCATGCTATGAGTCTCACCTCACTTTGTTGTGGCCCTCGACTCACCTATGTTGAGAATATCGCCTCAATGGAGATGTTGAAACTCTCACCACAAAATTTGTTGCAACTCTCGTTTAGGCTCATTGTTATAGCTCTAGAGAAATGGTTTTGCAACTCTACAAAAAATGTGTTCACTCGTTAGTCAAATGAACAAATGTTTCCTATGGATCAACTGGTAAGTCAACAACCATATTTATTTATAGATAAAAGTGAAAAAAGACAATAGGCACTTTGAAAATGACAATGGCTCAACCATCACTTGTCACATAACTAATTAAGTCAGCTTATTCCTGATTTCACTATCTTTTGGAAATTTGATGTAATAGGATGGAACAAATTGATTCTCATGGTTTTCCATCAATTTATTTGATTAATTTAGATAAAGGAATTATGTATAAAACCCCCTACTCTCTTTGATTTTGGTAATCAAAAGCATAATTAGAACTGGTTTGTTGGTTAATCAATTATATATTGTAATCATATTCCTAGTTTTCTATATATAAAGTTCCATTCCATCCCTAATTCAATAAATGGTGTGTTTAGTATCCAATGTTCTTTTTCTTTCATAAATCAATGTCTTTTCAAAGGATATAGGCCCCCCTCCTTAGCTAGGGATTATATGTACTCATGTTGTAGTTATAACATTATTTACAGTTCAGGTTATCAACACGAAATTCTAACTATTGCAACTTTAATACTTTCTATTGTTGCAACTCTATATCATAGGTTTATTACTATAACTCATTTATTAATGTCCTCAATCACCATGATCCCCTTCCCTTCCCTCTCCTCCCCTTGGTCCCTCCATATTTCATTTCACTAGTCTCTTTTCCCTATGGTTTTTGACCTATTATTCTCCCATTACACTTTCTTTATTGTCATTAATGTATTTTCCCTAAACCTTATTACCCCCCCCCCACCCCCCATTCTTTTTCCCCTCACCTCACCTCACCTCACCTCCCCTTTCCCTCTCCTTTCCTCTCCCTAGTTTCCCTCTATTTCATCCTTTTGACCTATTCATCCCCTTCTCTTATACCTTACCACTTTCTTCCTATTCTGCTTTCCCACTTATCACTTATCCCTATACCTTATTATCATTAACCATGCAACCCCTCTTATATCCTTGATTCACTTTATTACCATTGAGATATCCATTTACATCAACCCTTGTCACTTGTCCCATGATTTTATAATTATTATAGTTGTAATCCTAACAATAGTATTAATTATAGTAATACTATATATATGTGTGTGTGTGTGTGTGTGTGTGTGTGTGTGTGTGTGTGTGTGTGTGTGTCATTATTAACCTTTAACATGTTTATAAACATCTTCTTCTAACTTGAATGATTATACTTATTAATATTACTAATAATAGTAACATTAATATTATTATAATTATTATTAACAACTCATTAAAAAGTTCTAATATTTTAATAACAAGAATTTATAATAATATCACTATATATGTAAGGATGAATTTTAACTCCAATTAATATTACTCATAGTGATACGTTTAATATAATAAAATATTGTTATTAATACTTTAGTAAAATATTAATAATACTTGTCTATGGGGTCTTGGATAGATGATGTTCGGGTGCATTGTTAAGGAACTCCTAGATGTTAAGTCAATGTTGCAATTCGCTGCCCCATTCCAGTGTTATTCTTGAACATGACCATGATGTAGCCTTGTCATTGTCAAACTTACAAAAAGAACATATTAATAATACATTAATAAGGTATTATTCTTAACTTCAATGGTAATATTAATATTAATAGCCCAATATTACATGGTGCTTTTTAATATTTTATTTAGCTCTAATATTACCCATTTTTAATATTAGTAGTTATAATATTTAAATTAATTTCAAAAAAAATAAAATTACTAGATACATTAATTTACCCTACATCTTATTTACTAAATATTTATTCATATTTTTATATTTTTGTTTCATAGGTTATTTGTCGTATGTTTCATGAGATAACCCCTCACCTTCACCTCTCCTCTTCCTTTCTCATCCACAACATCTCTTGTATATATATTTATCTCTCAAATGTATTCATTCCCTTAGAATTTTTGTTGTGATGATGTATCCTCTTTCAAATTTGAAACATTGACATTTATCTTTCAATACTATGGAAAATCCGATGTCTCAATCTGCCATTAATGTTGTTATTAATTCTAAAATAATCGTTATTGTGAAATTTATATAGGAATTTGTGACTTAGGTCATTGCTACAACTCTGCACTAATGTTAGAATACTTTGAATTTAAGAATTATGGTTCCTATGTTTTCAATTTGGTTTAGTTTAATTATTGTGTTTATAGTATTTTATTCATGGTCCTATTTCTTTTATAAACAAAGTTTGGTTTGATAGTTTGTGATATACTACATTACATTTCACATGAAACTACATTTATGTTACAACAACCAATATGATATTAATATTAGAACAAGTCATCTTTGATACTTGTGTCATTTACTTTCTGCAAGTGTAAATTTACTTTCTTGCAATTTAGCTCAAGAAGTGTGCTCTTTACATTCCTACAAAGTGTGGATTGGATTACAAGTGTTTTTTGGATTTCTCTTGGTGACTTGTGAAAGCATGTTAATATCTTTCCCAATGACATGTACTTAGAATACTACCACTACATATTGTATTAGCACAAACGGTGCACCATTCTTCACAAGTTCCATATGAACCTCAGTTGATAATTAAATGTATAGACTTTTGTTTGTATTTTTGAACAATTAAAAGGTAAGTGAAAGGCTTATCATTTTTGGCATCGTTTTTGGGTGAATATATTTTGTTGCTTGATTCTTTTTTTATTGCTTTCTTTAGAAAAGAGGATTTCATTTTCAACATATTAATGCAATCAATTTTTATTTTTATTTTTTTTTATATATTAGTTTACCTTGGATATAATGTCTCTTTAATTTTTCATGCCTAGAGTTAGAGATCGGCAAGGTAGATTTACCAAAAACCCCAAGAAATCTAACATTGCAGGTCAGTCTGAAGAGGAAAAGGGCCATAGTGAACCAAATTACTTGACACTCCCACAACAAGCTCTCTTTCAAAAAAGAATCCTAAAATTTTTATCGAGAAGCCCAAGGTTGTCCAACCTTCATCATATGCACCAATGAAAACTCTATTTTCTAAAAATATAAATATTGAGCATTTCCACTTTGAAGAGCTAAATTTCCCAAACTTTCCTAAAGCACCTTTTGAGGAATAAAACAAGCCCTATGAAGAGATGGACCATGAAGTGAAAGAAGCAATAACCACCTTCAAATTCATTACACTATTTCATGAGTCTCGACAAAGGATTCATCTACACTTGGATTCAACTCAAGAAAAAATGCTTGTGGAAATACCAAAAACACTCCAAGAATAAAGAAAAAAAGGAAAAAAATCCTTTGAGTTGGCACAAAATGATAATGAAATTATTGAATATTATGTCGAAAGGTTTAACTACAATATCCATATAGAAAGGTTGGAAAACCTGGCTCCTAACATAGTACATGTCTTGTTATTAAGGGATTCCATATGATTGCATTGAACTCCTTAACATGATGGGAGGTGGATATGTCTCTCAACAATCCTATGATATCATTGTCAAACTACGTTGAAGATATTCTATGGGAACTTCAAAATATACTAAAGGATCCAAAGATATACTAACAAGAGTTGGAAAGTCTAATGGTAGTGGGGTTGCAAGAGTATAAATTGGGAATATGTTGGAATATTTTAAACTTGATATGGACTCCTAATTAGATATGTTGCATATGAACAGGAAGAAAGGGGAAGTAGAATTCGCATGGAAATATTTTTGCCCAAAGTGCAGAAGGAAGCACCCACTCAAGGAGTGTCTCTTAGACCAAATTGAGATGTGTAATATGTAGTAAGGACCATGTTACTAGAAAGTGTCCATCCTTGCCAAGACTTAAAGCTACCTACCAATAAACCAAGGAGCTAGAGTAGTTATGTTTCATTTCTCATAAATAACAGTGGTATATAAAGCTTCATGGTATGGTCCAAGACCAATCTCAATATTTTAAATCATATTGTAATAATCCTTCTATGTAGTATTCTTCTCCTACATGTTTGTTTTCTTGGTAACCATGGATGGTTCCTCTGCCCTAAAATAAACATTAGAAACAAGGGTGAATAAATCCCTCTTTTGGAGGCCTTCAACATGCCATAATAAAACCTTCCATGCATCTTTCTCCCTCTCCGCAAATGCAACCATCTACATCGACCCTTGCTCAACCACAACTACCTTCACAAACCTTTCCTAATCCCAATAATGGTAAGGTAGCCAAACCATCTCGTTGATAGTGCTAGATAATCTGCTAACATTAAGGGGGTCTCCCCAGTATGAAGTCCCAATTAGACCTCACACATTTTCCAATTGGAGCCCCATCGAGGATATCGTCCAAACTTCTATCGTGTGTGTGTTTTTATCTTGGATATAAGAGGCAAAGAAATAAGTGTGATACAAATTGTAACATGTTATAAAAATGGGGACAAAATCATCCCTCCATTGATGACTTGTAGAACATGATATGAGAACATAACAATAGTGTAATGAGTGAGAGGATACCTTAAGGAAGAATCAAATAGTTGAGACTAACTAAGACATACACATGTAAGAGGGTGATATAGACCAAATGAAAATTATTTCACAATTAATCACTAACATTAACATTGAATGAGGAACAGATATTCAAATCCAACACACCAATTGCATGAAACAAAATAGTTCATAAACATGTAACCAATGTGTAACCCACATACATCAACAACAAAAGCATGAATAGTCATTGCAAGTGTCATTAACATGTATGAGAATCAATGCATGAATTGAAAGCTTCTGATTAATATTGTCACCCTTTCAAGTACAGGTACACAAGCTTGTCAAAACCCAATAGTGGGATGCATTAGTTTTGTAGAAATTCCTTGTAGATTCAAATTGCAGATTGTAATATGCTAATAAAATTGACTTGAATATACTCTACTCATCAACAGAAACAATAAATGATCGATGAAATCATGAAGCATAAAAGAGAAATAATTCAATCACATATAACACAATAATTTTTTGGGGAAAGCCACAACTTAAAACCCCTACTATGTGTATATTGCATTAATAAAAAGATATGAGAATATTACAATTCTTTTCTCAAGCCTAAGAAACCTTTTCACTATCTCTATCTATCTCACTGGTTCCCAGACAAGCTCAAGTCAATACTTAGCCAATTTTTCTTCCTGCCAAGCTCCTATTTCCTTGCACACTTTCCTTGGGAATTAACCCATATTTAGTTGGAAAATTCCTCAAATATGAACTGTGCAATCCTCATAGGAATTCCTCTAATTTCATGCACCACCTGTACAATTCAGATGATTATACAATTGATATTACACTATCCCTTAACTCTAATATCAACTAGGTCTTTCTATTATATGACATGCATGATTTAATTAGAGTGAGTCTTCAATTTACTGGTTGATCAGTGCTAGTTACACCCATTACTGCAGGTTACACCCCACTACTAGATCTCCCACTAACTCCTCCATCAGTCGGAACTAGTTTAACTGAATTTAACTCAATTAAACCGATTTAAATAATTACAACTCAAAATAACTCAACCAAGGCTCCTAAAAAATAAGATACACTCTACATGACTCTAGTTAGACCCTTAAATCGAATTAACTAAGCCAACTAAGTCAAATTAACTTAGTTAACTATTACAAGTTGTCATGAGATGTGGAATTACAATTTGATTCCTAATTTAATTCAAGGACAAAATTAAATTAGGATTTTCTTATTGTATTTTCAACACTCTCTCTCAACAAGAAAGGGATTATTTGCTACCCCGATCTTGCCTCTGTGAAACTCGAATTTGCATCTTGCCTTTGTCAAAATATTTGCATCATGTTCCTATGTAGGAATGTACTCCAACAACATGATTCTCCTCTGCACACAATCTCATAGATGGTGATACCGAATGTCAATATGCTTGGACTGATCATGAAAAAGTAGATTCTCCGAGAGTTTGATACAGCTTTGATTGTCATAGTAAATCATTGTAGGATCCATCTGCTGACAAAATAACCCAAAAAGGATCTTCTTCATCCAAATAGCCTCACAAGTTGCTTGACTAACAACCATGTACTATGCTTCTGCTAAACTGAGTGCAACTGATATTTGCTTCTTGTTGTACCAAGAAACTACTATTGCCCAAGACTGAAGATTCCCCTTGATGTACTCTTCTATCAGATGGACTCCCTACCTAATCAACACCTATGAAGCCTTGAATCTTCACTCCCTTTGTCCATCTGTAGCAAAGAAAAAACTGAGTGGTGCCTCTGGGCTATCTCAACACATGTTTAGTTACCTTCCAATAGAGTTTGGTTGGCTTAACCATGGCTTAACTAAGATGGTTAACTGAAAAACACATGTCTCATCGTGTGTTCACCAAATACATAAGTGAACCCACAAGCTATCTATAAATAGTATCCTCCACTACTTCACCTAAAGTAGCATCTTCCTTCTTCCAATTACCTGCTAGAGGAGTCTCCATGGGTTTTCTTCTCTCCATGCGGAACTTTTTCAGTATCTAATTGGCATACTTTCCATGGGAGACAAATAGTTCCCTATCTCCTTGCCATACTTCCGTACCAAGAAATTAATGCATGAGCCCTTGGTCCTTCATCTTGAATTCTCTTGCAAGATCCTCTTTGCAAGATTTTATCAACTTCTCATTACTTGTTAAAATCAAATCATCGACATATAATACTATAATCAACAATTTACGTTCAACCACAATATGGTAAAGGTTTGCATTTGCTTCACCTTTGGTGAAACCCAACCCGATGAAATAACTATCAATTATGGTGTACCAAGCATTGGGTGCTTGTTTTAGTCCATATAATGCTCACTTGCGCTGCACACAAGTGACTCTCTAGTGAAGGTCTCAAATCCTCCTATCTTCTCAATATATTCCTCTTCCTCGATCACGTCATTGAGGAATGCTATCTTCACATCCATCCGATGTATCTTCCATCCCATCGGCACTAACAGTGCTAGAATTGATCTAATTGAAGAGTACCTTGCTACTAGAGCAAAGGTATCCTTGTATTCAATTCCCTCCACCTGAGAGAATCCACTGGCCATAAATATGGCCTTGTGTTTATCCACACTCCCATATGTCGCTTGAATTACCTTCTAAAGCCATCTAGAACTCACCACAGACTTGTCTGTTGGTCCTGGGACCACTTACCAAACATTGTTTCTGATAATGGAGTCATACTCCTCAACCATGGCATCAACCCATACTGTTTTCTTCATTTCTTCCTCGAATGAGGATGGCTCAACCTATACACTCACGCTCATCATAACCATGTATTCAGTGTACTAATCTAGTGATCTCCTCTTCCCGTGTTGTGATGTGGGTGCTCCCAAATTCTCCTTAGCATCATGCATCAATCTTTCAACCTCTTTGGTGTGCTTCCTTCCATATCTAGAAGTATCTACGTGGGTGGGTGCTTCCACTCTCTACTCTTCTGCATGTGGTTGCTACACATCATCCTGAGGTTCCTCCTTTGGCGCTAAAAGCTCCTCATCTGCATGTAACTGAATCCCCCTCTCAAGGGAACATCCCATGGCCTTCTCTTCATCAAACTTCACATCTCTACGAACCATTGTCATCCTGTTGGATGGAAGGTACACCCGATAGTTGTGAGGTGTATAAGTGTACCCCACAAATATGCCCAAATCACCTATTGGCTATAGATTTTTTCATGCATCCTTGGTAACACGATAGTAGATTAATGAACCAAAGATCTTCAAGTGTTCCACATCTGGTTTCTTACTTGAAAAAGCTTCTTCTGGTGCACTCATCTTGAGAATTCAATGAGGGCTTATGTTCTGCAAATAAACAGTTGTATTGCATGCTCTGACCCACAAGTGCAATGGTAGGCCCTGATCATGTAAAATCACTTGTGCAACTCCCACAATACTTATGTTTTTCCTTTGATCAACCCCATTATGTTGTGGGTTATGACGTGTTATTAATTCTCTTTGAATTCCTTCTGATGCACAGAAGTTATTGAATTCATTAGACACATATTCCCCACTGTTATCGCTTTTGAGAGCTTTAACTTTCTTGCTAGTATATTTCTCGACAAGTGCTTTAAATTCAAAAAAATTAGTGAATGTCTAATCTTTCTTCTACATGAAGAAAATCCAGAACTTACGAGAAAAATCATCAACAAATATTACATAATACCTGTGCTTGGTGTGGATGTTGTCGAGAACGGTCCACACACATCTGAGTGAACTCTATCAAAGATCACTTGCACACGACTGTTTTTATCATGAAAGGAATATTTTTTGTATTTACCCAATGTATGCCCTTTTCATGTGTCTCTCTACTCTAGTGTACCCTTGCGAAGTACTGTAGAAATTTGTTGCTTGATATTCAAGGATCCGTACTGCAAGTGACCCAATCTTCTATGCCACAACTCACCTATGTCTCGGCTCTACACTTTCTCTGCTTTTGTGCTCAAAGAAGTGCAGTATTCTAAATCCAATTTGTAGAGGTTCTTCACTCAAACCCCGATCCGCTTCACCTATTCTAAGGTTATGTGACGAAGGAAAGCCTTTCCCTTGCTAAATATCACATCGTAGCCATGGTCCTTCAACATGACAACTGAAACCAAATTCTTCTTCAAAACTGAAACATATATCACATATTTTAATGTGAGAGGAGAACCAAACTTCCTCTTAAAGGTACCAATACTGATGCTAATCACGCTATACCTCCCATCATCTCCCACCTTGATGTGAATTTGGAGGTCCTTCTCTGCAAATTCACTAAAGAAATCTTTGTTTCAGGTCATATGGATTGAGGCTCCACTATCTAGGTACCATACACTACCCATCACCGACGTCACCATGCAATCGATGAGGGTGAAATACAATTCGAATTGTGAAGCAAGAGCTTCACCTGTCACTCCTCCTGAGGGCTTCTTACTGACCTTCTTGTGCAAACATTTTGTGGCATAGTATCCGAGCTCATGACAATGAAAACATTTAATCTTCAACATGTCCTTCTTCTTACTGCCCTGACTAGAATCTGATTTGGAATGGGATGACTTCCCCTTCCCTTTCTTCTCCTTTCCAGCTAAGGCATGGTTATCATCATCATCATGATTGGATGAGGATCCATCCCTGGTGTTATGCCAAATCTCTTATTGTACCAAGTTAGACCACAATCACTCGCACTCTAGTAGATTCTCTCTCCCATTAACGGAGTCCTGGTAGTTGTGCCAACTCTTGGGAAGGCCTAGAAGAGCTAGGCTCACTAGATCATCTTCAGAAACTATAACATCGACACTTCCAAGCTCATCCCCACATTGGGTGAACTTAGTCAAGTACTTCAGTATTGTGTCGCCCGTCTCCATCTTGATTTTTTGAGGTTGTCCTTCAATGCCAACTTCTTGTGGTCACTATTGTTTTGAAATAGGTATGTCAAGGCCTTCCACATTGCAAATGGAGTTTCCTTACCATATAGATTCAAGACAATATGATCTTGAACTCCTTCTAGGATAATCCTTTTTGCCTTTGCCACACATTTTCTCCACTCTTGCCTTTGCCACACATTTTCTCTTTCTCTATGAATTCCTTAAGCCCGTTGTCTTCCAACACTACCTCCATGCTATCCTTCCAAGAAATATAGTTTGAACTACCCTCAAGGGCATATTTGATTCTCAATCTGTAGAATGACATCCTACTGGCTCTAAAGTATGATACTGCAAAGTCAATTTCTCATGCAAAACAAAAACTCATGTTCTCCTCTTCTATAGTGATTTCAACTCTTATACCATGTAGAAATTCCTTGTAGATTCAAACTACGGATTGTAATATGCTAAAACAATTGACTTGAATTTACTCTACTCATCAGCGATAACAATAAACGATCAATGAAATCACAAAGCATAAAAGAGAAAGAATTCAATCACACATAACACAATAGTGTTTTGGGTAAAACCACAGCTAAATACCCTACTATCTATATAAAACATTAATCAGAAAATATGAGAAGATTATAATGTTTTTCTAGAGCTTGAGCAACCTTTACACTGTCTCTATCTATCTCACTACTTCCCAGACAAGCTCAAGCCAATACTTAGGCAATTTGACTACCTGCCAAGCTCCTACTTCCTTGTGGAGTTTCCTTGGGAATTAGCCCATGTTTAATTGGGAACGACAATTATGAATTGCTAAATCCTCATAGGCCTTCCTCTTGTTGGGTTGTGTTATATTCTTTCCATGACTAGCCCACGTAGTTAACTGGGGGTTAGAGGGGGGGCAGAGCCCCCCCTTCATTGTGTTGATTGTGGGGGGGGGCCCGGGGGCAGCAACCCTAAGGGGTTTGAGGGGGCTCGGTAGCCCCCTTCTACGGGGTTCGGAGAAGCGCCCCAGGGAAATATTTTTGGACCCTATATTAGGTGGGGCGATCCTACCTATGGTTTTGTACATGGTTTTCGCACATGGTTTTGGGCGCGTTGATTTTTGATCCATGGTATTGGATGCTTTAGAATGTATATATATATGTATTGTAACATTGAAAGGAACATAAAGAAAAATCAATTTGGTAATCTCGGTTTGGGGATCCAGCGGAAAATATTTGTGTATATGTGTTTTATGTGTTATGCTCTCACATTGTTTATTTTCTGTGTTTTAGAATTTGTATGCAGGTAATTTCTGTACGGGATTAAAACCTACACCTCTGATTACATGCACCACCTGTACAATTCATATGATTATACAACTAATAGTGCATTGTCCCTGAACTCCAATGTTGTAGATCTAACCCGGAAATATTATAGATCTGATAAGAAAGTATAAGATAATGCAAATAAACCCAAGAAATAGATAGAAATGAATCTTTATTGATCAAACCCTTGAGGTAGGGCAACACCATACATTCACTCCTTAAGGAAGGAGAATACTCCACAAGACATATGCTTGTTCATACAAGACTATTTCTCTTCATGTCTCTCCATGTGGAGTCTCTAGCCTCTATATAGGCCTCATACATACAATACCATGCATCAATACCATGGTTTACTCATACCATCAACTAATACCATGGGCCCATTACATTATTATTAACTACTTGTGGTCCCTTACATGACATAGGTTAACCACCTTATTTATTACTATGGCCCATCCCATTATTATATTATTACCTTGGGTACCTCCCTCGGTACCCCATATTACCCCCCTAGGTACATAACAGTCGCGACAGCTGTGCATGCGGTGGCGCACCATGTTGGGGGTAGGCGCGGTAGCAGAGTTAGAGGGGGTGGATGAAGAGATAATAGAGGAATGCTGAGCATAATTTACAGAGTGATGAGGGGAATTGAAGAAGCCAAAGTGCTGAGCCAAAGAGTAGAAGTGAGTATGGGAATGGTGGAAGCCATTACCCAAGTCTAGACAACAAACAAGCCAGCATCTGCATCCCTTTGTGGTTCTCTTAGTTGGCGTTTCCGCTTGCGGAGGGCAGGCACATTGGAACAGGGGGAGAATGATCGGTTGAATCGTCGGAGCCATGGTTATGCAGCTGATGCATTCACCTCGGCCAGAGCACGCATTAAATTCCACCTGCAAGGTGCCGTGAGGATTAATCAGGCTGGTCTTGGAATGGTCGTAGGGGGCCAAGTGGCCATCACTCCCGCCGTCACCCCGTATCATATTCTTAATTGCCTTAATTGCCACCCACATCCAGGGGATGTGTATCATATTGTTATTAGCATTAGTCACACGCAGATTACAAAATGTGGGCATCTTAGATGTTACGCAACATTTTATTCCAAAACATATGGTATCTCCACTTTTAATCGATGGATTTTGCTTCCTTGTGGTGGTTTTGTCCCATATCCAAGTCTAGAGGCTTCAATGATTTTTGCGGTGCATTGAAGGGATGTAAAACTACCACGACATCGCTTGTCAATTCAGACATAATTGTACCGTAATCCATCTTATCATCATTTACGGTGAAAGAGAATAAAGTGCAATGAAGTCTTTAATTAATTCAAGTTCGTAATGCTAATGATTACCAAATAAGATTCTAATTTCTCTACACCAAGCAAAAATTAAATAAATAAATTTTAATAATTAAAAAATATATATATTTTTATGTTGTAATGCCAACTTTAGATAATTTAAAAAAAATTGGTCAATAGTACACTAATGCAAGAGCCAACATATTTTTTTATAATACCCTTGCAATAGGGATAATAACATGTTTTCCTTTATGCAATCCACACTTTATGCGGTGTGATCGAACACTCTATCAACCTACCCAGTAATTATGTTATAGCATGGCAGAGGTTGGAGGTAAAAATGGCATCAATTGATTGTTTTGGTGTTAATTAATAAAGTAGGTGAGTGTTGAACAATAAAACTTGGAGGTGTAAATGAAACAACAAACAAAATTTAATGTTTTTCGAAAGTTTGAGTCCACGTACAATGTATTGATTTATTCATTTATTCAAATGAGAGGGTAGATGTAGACTTTGGTATTATCATAATAGTACCATTCGTTTGCAATTTGCAACTAATCTCATTCAATGGGAAATGCTCCAATTGTGCTTCTATTTTGCTATCAAAATGGATCATGGTTCTTCTTTTGAAATTTCGAAAGCAGTGTCTTCCATCCATTACTGGTTAACTAAATATCCAACTACATGTCCAATCAAGAAATGAGTTAGGCAGAATCTCCTCTCCTCTTTGCAACCAAGCATTGTTTCCAATTACCATGAGGAGTCATTTGGTGATATTGCTTACATGTCTTCTGGCCAACTTTTGTTTCATGTTTTGCCTATCAATTGTCATTGAGAAACCCAAGGTGAATCCCTTGGATATTGATGACAATGCTCTTCTGCTTGTCGATCTCGATTTCTCATTTATGGAACTTGACAATTGTACCATGACTTTGGATTCGATGCTGGATTGCAATGTAATAATTCACTTCTTAATGCACCATTGCCATAGAAGGTTTTCAATGTCACTACAAGGTCCCCACTTGGAAACTTTCAAGATCAAGAAACCATGAACATATACAAGATGATGAATCCCCCAAGTGAAATGAGCATCTCTTAGTTAACCACAACCTTGTTATGTTGAGCATGGAATAGTGCTTGGAACTTGCGAAAACATTAATAAAAGTGAAACTTATACTACCCTTAATCCAAGTAAATTCAAATATCTTTAAACATCAAAATGTTCACTATTAATATGATATAACAGTCTATTTTCAATTGCAAGCTTTGAAAAATAAATTTCCCTTATTTAAACAAGGGTACCTTATCTAAAATAATTTTTTTATTAGGAAGACTTTGCAACAAATTTCTCAAAATATATGACACTCATGAATCTGAATAATCATAAAGCTTATTAAGAATCCTTTGTAACAAATTTCTCAAAAAATCTAACACTCATGAATCTGAATAATCATGAAGCTGAATAAGGGAAAATGTAAGGCATTAAAAACAATGACCGTTATCAAATTTTCACTTAAAATTAGAGTAAAATTTTGAAATTTCAGCAATGGTTGTGTTTATTGTTCCCATAGCAATGAATTTTCTATAGTCGTAGATCTAAAGATCACCTTGTAGAATTCTCCTTTTGCATGATTCTCTCTGAAAAGCATATGTTTGTGGGTGATTTTTAATTGCCAAGGCACACGATTTTCTGCTCTGCATATCAGAAAATCAGTTCGTTTTTCCTCTTTTTGCTAAGGCATAAGGAACAAAATATCACTTTTCTATTGAGTTAGAGAGACAAGCACAAAATTTCAAAGATTTATCCTATTGCATGTGCCCTAGCTCCCAAGTAGTGGCTCTATTATCTCCAGATCAGTAGCTACAAATTAAATTAGTAGAAGGAGCTTGTTGGAAGAGCCACCAACGTTGTTTCTGGAAAAGCCATCCAAAAAATGCTGAAGAATAAGGTCACGAATTTACTTGAAATTGGTGAAAAGTGGGTGCCAAAATATTGATAAAAACAGAAAAGACAAAATATATAAACTATATATTAAATTGGTTCTCCAGGTGAGATACCTGGAGAGTGCAAAAACACTCATATATGCCCTCTATTACATTGAGTTAGATGAGCCTCAAATATATAAGCTTTCACAATATCGGGTGGTTTGAAACACTCCCTATCAAATAGGATCTCAATCCTATTCTAAAGCAACAAACACTTAAACATAGAAAAGCTAAATTTCTCCATTAATGCTAACTCTCCCCCTTAATGGAGAAAGGGTTCACTAAAAAAAGCTCAAATGACATACGACGCCCAGGTGGTCTCAATCTCAGCTAGGCTTGCAATGGTAAAAGATAGAGATTTCATTTTTGTCTTCTTGCAGCAGAGCCCATAATTGTTCATTTGTGGATGAAGCTTCATCTTCACTTTCTTTGCCATGAGAAAATGACGAAGCTTCACCTCCTTTTTACGTTTTCTCACCCTCCGAAGGAACACATGAACTCTTATCCTCCTCTTCAAGTATTTACTAACATTCTTTGCATTTGATGTTGTAGGTTGTTGGGATTCTTCAATTGCTTCTTCTTGTCTCCTAATATCTACACAAAAAACAATGTTAGATTTATAAAGAGGACCACATTTACTTTTATCTTCCTACTCCTTCATGAGAGCTTTCGTTTCTCCATCTCTCCCTACTCCATCCCTCTCTACTGACATAGTTATGCCTTCAACCTCTTCACTTAGTTTCGTTGCTGCAAGCATGTTCTGCATTTGATCTGTGTGTGAAGATAGGCCTTCCTTCTCATCAAATAGTAATTCATCAATAAGATGTTTTTCAATAGTCAAATTGATCCACTCATCATGAGATATATAAGTCTCATCAAACTTGATTTCTACATCTGAAAAAATTTCAAGTTCTACAATAATGGATGTGTTTTTATCATCACAAGTTTCAGTTACAGACACACATTCATCACCCATCATTGCATCTTCTATTTCACAATAACATCTGGGATCATTTTCAAGAGAAATATCTTCAACATCATTGCCCTCATTCAAACAATATTTCGTTTCTAAAACATCCCATAAGAATTTTGTACTAAGAATTTCTCCATATTCATATATTATTCTGAGAATGATGTTGTCATCTAATGCAAATGTTATAAGACTTAATATTGATGCATCTTCACTATCATTAATAATATCTTCAACATAATCCCGTAAATTTGCCTTCCATAATACTGTTTTCATTTCATTTGCCCATATTCATAATTCATACCTGAAAAAAAAAAATGGTAAATCTAACCATTTAATAATCTCACCAAATTCCAAACCTGCATCTTGATCAGCTACTGATCCGTTAGTGTCAACCTAAAACACATCACTAAATTCAGCAAAACAATATTTTGCATTTCTCCTTTGATGCTTTCTCCTTAGTTTTCTACGAGACTCTTTCAGTTTACTTTGAAGACCCATTTTCTCCCCTATCAATTTCGGATCTGGAAATCGATCCACCACAATCAAATTGTCCACCAACACTAGGATATCTCCATTGCCTCTATGGCTCCACAAACAGATCATATAGTCTCCTCTTCAGGAAAATATGCCTCTCTAGCAGAAGTCTGAATGCAGACACTACTCCACACATAGAGTGATAGATTTCCTCACACTGTTGGCAGTGTCCCACCGCTCTCACTAGCCCCACGTAGATCACTTCACAGGCAGTTCCTCAACAACGTCCACAACTGCCTCCTCAACAACAGATCCTCACATAGATCTTCATGCAAATCTTTATGATCTACTTCATGATCTGCCCAATTGTGCAACAGATCTTTCTCTTCTCATATCTCCTCTTCACACAGGCAGCCACCAATTTGCATCGATCTGTAGCATGCAAGGCAGATCTCAACACCACGGGCTTCTCACCAATAATCCACGCAACAGCCTTTCCACGCCACATTAAGAAAACTAATCCACACAATGACCTCCACTATGTTGCCTCCTCCATAGGCCACCAACATTGGTTGATCCATTTTCAATCTGCGCGCACTTTCCACATGACTTCAGGGTAGTTCTACGACCTCTAGCAAGCAAGCACGCTAATTACAATTCTCTATGGCAATTATTAACCACACCAAGTCGTCTCCTCTGATATTTCGCCTCAACACATCTCCAGTAGAAACACTGCAATAGGCAATTAATAGTAACTCCATTGTATTGCAACACTCGACGACTAGGAACAATACAACAATGTGTGGAAACTTCATAAACAATGAAACAATTCCATCGCTCCATTGCAATTATCTAATCCAAATTATGCCACCACAACAATAGTATGATTGCCACACCACACTTCTATTGTGCTCCCAACTAAGTTATACATAGTCGAATTCTTCACTAGAACTCGCGAGAGGGGTTATGATCCAATTCCTCAATTTTGGATCTAGAACCAAAATGGACATGAAAACAAGCCAGGACAACGACTGTCCTATGACATTCAACACCAATCAATAGCTTCCGATCCATGCCATAACAGATCTGCCTCCACTACTGCAATTGCCAACCTCTGGCATTATACAGCTCTTCACCAAGCAGTTTCTCCAACAACAAATTCATGGGGATGGGACTCTCAACAACAACATTAAAAGGCATCCTCTTGGCAGCCACCTACCCTCTTACAATTGCATTAATGACTACCTCCTTCACCTTGTACACTACTACAAGGACCCCAACAACGCTCCACAACAATTATCTTCTCATCACCAACAACACTCGGACTTCTTCCCGTCTTCAGAACCAACAAGTTGAACATGCCTCTTAGACTTCAATGCTCCACACCGCCACTGGTCACACAGGCTACTCCACCTCCACTACTCCTACACTCGGCGTAGCACACACGCAACATCATGATCTATTGCCAGCTGGGCCATATGACACCTCTTTTCCCACAGTAGCCTCCATGCTCGTCGATTGACCACGATCTCCATGGTCACTGATTCAATCTTTCCGTCCCTGTCACCTATATGACCATTCTGTAGAAATTTTGAATAATTTAACACATATTCAACAGAGATTATCCTGATCATGTACTATTGTGGAAAACATACACAATACATAAGCTCCTCTATGTTGATCATCAATATAGCAGCATCAATAACAATAAAACATCAAGAGCATTCACAAATTAACATAGTATGTATCCCGGGGAAAGCATCTCGCTAAAAACCCCAACTATCTGTATATTAATGATTGATTCATGTAACATTACAAAGTACAATGCTTATCACAAGCAACCCAGTACCAGCTCCACCTGTTACACACAATACAGCTCAGATCTGAATCAATCACTGGCTCAAATCTCTTCCGCTGCTTGCCTGCCTCCGCTGCTCAATACCTGCACAAGAACTGGTGATAATACCAAGGTAGCCACGTCTTTCCTTGGCTAAATCACGTGAGAACAAGCTACAATTTGGGCAAACCATTGGCATACTCAATCCCTTGATTGTGCAAGATCTGGTGCACAACTATAGTCACAACTGATAGCAATCTGATTCTCTACCACCTGTCCCTGTTGAACTGAACATGCACTGACATGCAACTGAGTTAACTGATGTATTCATTAGTTGTATTATGAGTTAATAACTTGTGAATTAATTAATAACTAATTCACCCAACTCATCTCTAGTCTATTCGCCAGTTAGACTAAATACAACCAGTTTAACAAAGCTAAACTGAACACAACTCCATCAACTGCACCTCCAGTCCACTAAACTCAACTCACTTGAGTTCTAACTGAAGTCATGCATGCAACAACTCAACTAACCCATAAGAACCACGTATTTCCTTCATGCAATTGCATGTGCCACATCCGTAGCTCGAACTGAAGTGCTCCAAGAGAAGAAGACAAAGTTTATAGTCCAAATATTATTGTGAGATAATAATATTTGACTTTTCTATTTTTGACAGCCAGTCTAAAAATAGACTTGATCACTCACACTGTGATCACTCACACTTTCATCAAAAATAGAAGTCCATCTATTTTCCCAACTTGATCAATCATCCATAAACAGCAACCTGCAATCCATAGACATGATCCATATGTCTAAAAATAGACATAGTCTAAAAATAGACTTGCGCCAAAAATAGCCTGCGGGCCCACTTAGTGAAGGCGACTCTTTTCACTAAGCTCCATCATCTTGTTGCAATCTCAACACTGGCCTCTGCTTTGATGAGTCTACTGAGCCCCTCCACTATTAGGAGGAATAGAAGTGGTGAGAGTGGATAGCCCTGTCGAAGACCTCTTTCAGAATGAAAAAAAGGAGAGGCCACACCATTAACCAAAACACTGAATGAAGTGTTAGTGATACAGCCCATAATCCATTTAATGAAGACAAATGGGAACCCAAGGTGGGTTAAAAGCATTCTAATAGACAAACAACAAACTTTGTCAAATGCTTTAGATAGGTCGACCTTGAGGATCATACCTTTTATTTTCTTGTCATGCAATGAGTGCATAACTTCTTGGGTTGTTCCCACCGCTTCGTGGATTTGTTGGTCTTGAAGAAAGGCAAATTGCTCTCGTGAGATGTGGGTGGATAGAATGGGCCTTAAGCAGTTGGAAATGATTTTAGCCATGATCTTATAGATGCAGTTACAAAGAGAGCTCGGTTTGTGGTCGTCGAAGGAGTTTGGATTGTCAGTCTTGGGGATGAGAGCAATGAATGTAGCATTAAAGGGTTCATACATCTTGCCATTAACTTTGGATTCTTCCACTACCTTGAGGAGGTCTAAGCCCAGAATCTCAAAAAATACTAAGTAGAATTCCACCGTCCAACTGTCCGGCCCAGGACTCTTATCTTTCTTGAACCATTTGAGGGTGGCTTCCAGTTCTCCTAAGGTGACTTCTTTAGTTAGTTCCCTGCCTTCCTCCTGATTCACAAACTGTGGGAATAGTTGTGCCACTTGTATTATTTCGGCAAGGTTCACTGTGGGGGGTGCTCTGTATATTTGCTTGAAGTGAGAGGATGCCAATGTTGCTAGCTGGGGGAAGGTGTTTACAGGGTGTCCCTATTCATTTGGAAGCTTCCAGATGCTGTTGATTTCCTTCCTCCCATTTGTGAATTTATGATAAAACTTAGTGTTATCATCTCCCTCAAGCATCTAGATCACTCTACTTCTCAGCATCCATGATTCTTCGCAATCCTTTTATATTTTCTCTTTAGAGGCATATAGAGATGAGATTCTATCCTTGTGTTCAGTGGAGTTGTACACCCCTCCCAAGTTATTCTCAAAGTCCGCAATTTCTAGTTCGGCCTCTTTGAGGGCTTGATCATCCCTCCTCTTGTTGTGAGCCCAAATTTTGGAGTCTCTACAACTCGTTAAGGTTTTGAGCAAACCCTTCCGCAATGTGACCTGCTGTAGCAGGGGGGTGCACCTTCCAGAAATCTATGACCATACAAACGTAGGAAGGGTCCTTCAGCCATGTGGCACAGAACTTGAAGGGACCCTTAGGTTTCCCCTAGCCCCCACTGATTTCCATATAGATAGGCAGGTGATCAAAGATTCCCCCTGATCCCACCTATTGCATGTGAATTAGACCCTGATTGAGAAGGCCTTCCTTAATAAGAAATCTATCGAGTCTATGAGCTAGACCATCTTCCCCTGTTCTATTGTTCTACCATGTGGGTTGCGTCTTTGTGATGGGGATCTCTATCAGATTGTGGGCTCCTAGTAAATTCTCAAAATAGACTGAAAGGGGATCAATTTGTGCTCTCTGTCCCCACAATTCCGCATGCCCTATGGAGAAGTTTAAATCCCCTCCCATGATTAGAAAATCCTTTTGACAGAGTTCAGAGTTAAGAAGGCGGTCCCAAAATTCAAGTCTGTGTTGGCCCGACCCATAGACATTAATAGCTCGTATCTCCATTCCTAGGTGAGCCGAGAACAATTCCACCCCAAGCTAACCCAGCCCCCCCAGCAGTTGCAGAGATTGACAGTGTGTAAGTTTAACCCCAGGGCAATGCCTCCCAAACGACCACTTGCATCAAGGCCAATAAAGGACCAGCCTGGGAGCATCAATTGCAATAATAGAGAGATAGCTTCAGTAGAGCTAAGGGCTTCCTGGAGGAAAATAACATCAATAGTAGAGGCAGATAGCAGTCTTCTAAGAGCTAGTTTTTTTATCGGGCCTAGCTAGCCCTTTGCAATTGAATGATACAATCTTAATGAGGGGGCCCCAGGTAATGGGCCTCGTGCTCTAAGAGCCCTTAGGATGGTAGATTGCCTACCAGAAGCGATTTCGTCTCCAGCCATACTCTGTGCTTTGGAGAGGGAAGAGGGGCATCCTCAAGGGAGTTTAGGGGGAGCAGGGGAGAGTACCAAGTCAAAACCAATGTGGTCGTCCTGCTATTTTTTGGCCTTAGACCTGGTCTGGTATCTCGAGAAGGGAGGCACGTCTTCAGGAACAAGGGAATACAGTGGAAGGGACTTTGGGATAGAAGAGGGGGTGATGGAGAACGTGGCTGAGTGGGGGCGAGGGGGATAGGATAAGGGTGGGGGGAAGAGATACTCCAATAATCCCATATTTGATGCCAAATGGAGGAAATGCCAAGCCATCAACAATAGAAGATGTATGATAGGGGTAACAGGAGGATGAATTCTTACCTGATGATGATGCTGCCTCGGCAACTGCTCTAGCCCTTGTGAGTGGAGGAGAGGGTGGCTAAAGAGGTTGTCTACCACGTTTCTTCGAGACCTCTCTGGAGGGTGTCTTTCCTGCATCCACCGGATTCGCTTGTATCCTTGGGTCTCCGATGGGAGGTTGTTCCTCCTATTCCTGTGCTGACTTAGATGGGATTTCCCTTGCCTCTTTCCCTGATATCGCCTTATTATTGAGTGGGCAATCCTTAAATAGATGCCTGACCTTGTGACAACGTCTGCACCTGAAAGGTACCCCTTCATAATCCAATGTCTATCTTCGAGGAAAATTTCTCCATTGAATTGTGATGTATTCCTGCAAGCCATCACTGGTATCCAAATGTACTAATACCCTTGCATAGGCCATCATACCTGTCGTAAGGTAGGATTTGTCATGATCCAGGTATGAACCCAGGACATTCCCAAGTCTCCTGAAAACATCTTCAGACCAATATTGTAAAGGTAGCCCTGGGAGACGGGCCCATAGGGGACCAGCATTTAGCTTCTCGCATTCTAGGTCAAATAGGGGCGTCCATCTGCACAGGAACACCGGAGCTTGTTCTATGTGCCAAACCGTAGAGAGGACCCAATTCGTGTGTTCGGCCCTTGCGAAACGGAGGGAAAACCATCCCCTAACAAAAGACTGTATGAAAGGAGGATCAGCCAGATGTTGTCCCCAAACCTCTGATGTCCACTACTTCAGCCTAGCTACATTGTAGTTCCTCCCCCTGACTCTACCAACCAAGACCCTATCAGCAGTCTCCATAGTATCGCTCAAATGAATGTCCTCCCCTAGCCTCAGAAAATCCTCAGAAGCTTTGGGTTTTGTTAGGGCCTAAATCTACCTCAGGCTGAGAAAGGTAAGACCCAAGGCCAACATCAAACCGCGCTTAACCTGGTAGCTAGCCCTACCAGGTTAGAAGAGGGCTCTCGCCTGGTCCATCTCAGCAAAATATGATCACTAAAGGCTTGAGATGACTGATATAACTACTGATCTTAGGCTAGGTATGTGTGCAAAGAGTTTGATTGAATAAAATGATGTTTTTGTTGGATCTAATGGAAAGGCAGATCTTGGGTGCAGGGAATGAGGCTTAGTCTTGCAGAGATCTCAATGGGGCAAGGGGCAATTGATTTTGGCACTTAAAATCAAATGAGATGGAGGGATTAGATAGGTGAGGAGTTGAAGAGGGCAAGAAAATCCATGGATCCTCTTCAAACAGCTGAAAACATCAAGAAACTAAAGCAAACCTTAAGTAGAGCACGACAATTTCAATGGACTCTACTTTCACTCTTGTTTTATTTAGTTAAGAAGAAAAAAGATAGATAATGTCATAAAAAACACATAAGTAAATGCACAATTACAGAATAAATCACAGTACCAAAACAAAATGCCACATGAATCCCAAAGAGTGCTGCAAACCCTGGTCTCTATTCCTTAGCCAAAACTGCTGATATGAATATACAAGAAGCTCCTTGCTTTCTCAAAAGTCCAACCATGCTAATGACTGAAAAACCACATAATATAGACAAACCATAGCTCATCCTAGCCTCTAGGGGTCGAGCTCACATGTTTAGGAGCTTTTCCAACTAATTCTAAATTGAGAACTAGAAATTAGGCAGTGGAACAACATGCCTCTAGAAACTAGGGAACTGATTCATTCAGTTTCAAACAACTTTTTGATAGATGAATCTACCTCCATAAGTGAAAATTTGACATATTTACATAATGATCCACCAATGTACATTAAATTACATCAAAAATTTGACATCAAGAATGAGAAAAAGTCAAACTGGCAAAAGCCAGGCGAAAAACAGAGTATACTTGGTCAAATTGAGCAAAATTTCCCCTATGCACCGCGCTGATTTCTCTATGCATAGTGCCTGTTTGGAGCCACTTTTGAAGGCCTTTCTGGTGTCTAAATTTGCTCCAAGTGTGCTTGTTGGAAAGGTATACCTGTCTACTTTCCAACCCAAGTGGAATTTTTGAATTTGGTCTCCATTCGCCCCTCCAAAATTCAGTTCTCCTAACACTGCTTCCTGTGTGTCAAAATAGGGGCAATAAGGTCATTTTTTTTAGTGTTTTTGACCTTTTTGAGAGCTCAAAACCTGTCAAAATTTCTTGGCCATTGGTAGGAAAGAATATTTTTTCAAGCCAAATCAAAAAATGATGAGTTTTTGTCATTTGGAGGCTCCCATCAAAAGCGAGCGGCAGGTGGCGCGGCGCATAGAGCAAAAAACTCTGTTTTTTGTGCCAAAAATTTCAAAAATGCAAAAAGTGTCCCAAATTTTTTGAAATTTGGGTTGAGTCTTCTCCACCAAGCATTTTGTTTGGTCAAGGAAGCCTCAGCCAATATCTGAATTCTATCATGCTCCTTTCGCCTCTTTGATGCCCTCTTCAATTTTGCCTTTAAGCTCTTGATTCTTGCCTTGCAGACTTTGTTTCTCGCCATGTAATGATATGCCATATGTCTCAACAATGTCGTCTCCTTGTTGGCCTTCTCCAACAACCTCTCTAAGTGGATATTAGCTCTTTCAAGCCAAGACTCCCGATCGACATTTATTTCTTGCTCAAGTGATGTGAGCTCCACCTTCCTCCTTTGGGCAGCTTGGCGATTCTCCTGAATGTTTTGCAACTCCATAATCACTTATTGATCCTCAAGCTGCTTATTTCTTTGCTCCAGGTACTTTATTATCCATTTGGCCCTTTCCAAGTTTAGGGACAAAGCATTGATGTTCGCTTGCTGCTCTTGGATGATTTCTTTGAGACTTGAGCTTTGCGGGCCCACATCAGCATCATCACCCTCAATGAGAATGAAATCAGTCTCTTGCTCACCTGATGGTCCCTCATCCTGTAATGGCCTCTTGCCTTTGTCCTGAACCTGCTGTGATGATGAAGGTAGCGAGACCCCTTCCACCCCGAGTGGAGATAATACTCGCTTTGCTGCTGCGAACAACCGTCTAGTGCCCTTCTGATAAGTGATAAACACCGACATACTACCGGTCTGTGTCTCATGACCTCATACTGATATGAAGCTTCACCTATCTCATGCAAAACCTCTGGAGGTCCCTGAGGAGTTGTGAAAAACTCACGAGAAATGAAGTCCTTCCAAGTGATGCCCTGCAAACCAAGCTGATGGATGACCCCAATTTTAATGAGAGCAAAATGGTAAATATTGTTGAACTGTTGCTGAGGAGTCTTGTGTTGTACTAGGGTGGTCATCTTCTCAATATTTCGGCACATGAAGTAGGGGAGATTCATCATCATCACCCTATTAAAATGCATCAGCAACCTGATATGATAGGCATATAAACGAGAAAACCAGCCCTCACAGTTGAAATACTTCATAATCAGTTTCATCAAAGGAGCATAAGAATCTTTCAGGTACCGAAAAGGAAAGACTTTGCTGAATTGTCTCAAATAACCGGGCTTGATGTATGGTTCATAATGTTGCCTGTCAATTTGTTGCCTCTTGTTCCATTGCTCTCTGATGTTAGGAATACCGGTTGCTGGTGAAATAGATTATGGTGTTAAAGTGAATGTTACACCAGCTAGAGTGGCTTGACCATCATGTAAATGAAGCACAAACAAACGGGTCAACTCATGGTGAAACTGGACTCTAGCAACCATCTCACAGAACTCATAGCAGGACCGGTGTTGGAAACAAGTGATGGCGAGAGGGCAGGCCTATAACTCAGCAAGAGTAGTAGGTTCTTCTTGAATATGTTTGCCACCTCTATGAGGCCTCTTGGGTGCACGTACCTCTGTAGGAGAGTCACCATGCGTCTCTTCTTCATGATCATATGAAGGATCAGACTCCATCTCTGCTAGTAGGTGTGTTTTTTTAATGAGTATTAGGAATTTATGGTGCTTTTTGATTTTCTACCACCAGGGGAAAAATTTAGGAGGGACTGTGGAGGGAAAGAGTATGAGGGATTTTGGAACTATTGGGACAGAGTTTAGTTTGGGAAACAGGGGATTAGGGAGTGATATGGGAGTTTTAGGGATAGAAACTAGGGTTTGGGAATTTATATTTAGGATTTTGGGAAAATGGGAATTGGGGATAGGGATATATGATTTTTTTTGGGAATATGGGAGTTAGGGAATGGGGGAATAAGGTGAGAAAATGAGTGAAGGAGTGAAAAGGTGAGGGAATGACAGAATGAACTTGGCAGCAAAATAACCAAAGCAATCCCTAGGCAACAATTTCTTGGGAAATGGCAAGAAGGTAGGGTTTGATTTTCCTATTAGATAACCACCATAAACTATATGAAAAACTATTTTACTAGCAATGAAGAGGGCTTAGCTTACTTGCACAATGGAAGTGTTGAGTGATTTTGGCGATTTGAGGGAGTTTTGGAGCGAAACGGGCTTGGCAGATCTATGCGCCGCACCTCACACCCAACACACCGCACCCTGTGTTTGTCGCGCCTGTTCAATTTTGCACTGGAAATCGCAGCCCTATGAGCCGCACCTCTTCTATGCACCGTGCCTTCCACCCAGTGCGTCGCGCCTCCGATTTTGCACAGTTTTTCCTCCAATGTCACTTGTTTTCTCACAGACGGCCTTGCTTTGCTCACACTTTGTTGTTTGAATGCAAATGGGCTTTTGATTTGAGGAAAACAATTATAGACAAGGAGCTTTTAATTTTTGATGCATAAAAACTCACTTTTACAATGTTTGGAACATGACTTGACTTTTTAACTCTGTTTTTTGAGCTTTTGACTTTATTTGAGCTTTTTGATGAACTGAATGACTTGTTTTTTGTTTGCTTTGCAGGGGGTTGGAGCTACTGAGGCTAGGGAAAGTGACCAGGGTTGCCATTGGACTGATTTACATATGAAGGAAATGAAATTACATGAATTTATACAATAAAATCTAAAATACTCTATTTTTCCTCAAAACAGAGTTTTGAGGAAAAATACATCTCTGAGCACTTGATTATGAAATTTATTGATACTGGAACCTCCTCATGTGCCTGGTGACTGTTATTAGACCTTTTGAAACCCTTTTTTGATGAAACCCTAATGAAACCCTAGACCTAATGACAATGAAACCCTAGAAAAGACTTTTGCAAACTTTAAAGACAAAAAGGTGACTATATATGATTTTGATGAATAAACATGGGCCAGCAGGTAAAGGACATGAGGGAAAATGTAGGAGAAGCCACTACCGTCAGATGATCCATGCTCCTAATGGAATGCAGTTGACTGGGCGGGACACTTAATATGCGATGCAACAAGAGGATTTGATCTTTGACAGAGGGATGAAGATACCGACACTAACAAGTTTCAGGAATTGCTGTCTTTTAGTCGACCGCGACCTGTCTTCATCTATGCGCTGCAGAGGTTCGCCCAGAGGAGGATGTTCCCCAAAATTAGGAGGGTCCTGAGGAGGCTCCGCGGAGAAAACTTCACAAATGGGCAAGATCCTTGTGAAATTACCACATGGGGGGGTCGTGGAGTGCAGCACTGGTTTCCGTTCTGGAGCGAAAGGCACAGGCTCGCTGGAATGAGCGACAGAAGGGAAACGGGAGCCAGCAGAGGGTGGAAAGGGTGTGATGCTCGCCGAGAGATTTTCCAAGCCAGGATCCAGAGAGTGGTCCACGAAAGTTAGGGTAGATGGCGACAGCGGCTGAGAAGTGAGGTCCGAAAGTGAGGGGGTGGCTTTAGGGAGTGTGGCCACCAAGTTCGAAGGACCCGATATCGAGCGCAGAGAGGCTACCCCATCTGAGAGCGCACTGTCAAAAGGGTGACTGCCTACGGGAATTTTCTGCGGATGGGACCAAATGGGGATTCCCTCCAAAGGGTCCTCTGAATAGTCCACGAGCTCGTCCATAACCGTTGCTATATTCCCGCGCCAGCTGCCTGCAGAGTCCTTGGGGAGCCCATTGCTGGTGATCGAGGGCAGAAGAGGCAGAACAGGAAAATGAAAGGTAAACACTTGTCGGTGGAGGGGGAAGATAACCGCAGAGGCAAGGCTGTAGCACAGTTGAAACGGGTCTATGCAGGAGAGTAAGTAGGGTAACGGGTAATGAGAATGGTCACCAGCACAAAAGGTACCATCGAGGGTAGGGTTGTAGTAAAAAAGAATTACCAGGTTATTACACTGAAACCCTCTTCAGGTGCCCTCGTTGCCATCGCCGTCCTCCATCTCCTCTTTTTCAGAGAACTCTCAACCATTTGTTCTATAAGGAAGTGATACTTTACAGTTATATTTTTAGTCTTTGAATGAAGCTCTTGATTCTTTGAGATCTAAGCCCACTATTGTTATTGTGGTGCCCTTACATTATTATTGTTATGTAGTCTCTAATTATATTGTGACCCCTTAGACTCTTATATATACCAAGGAGGTCTTAGCATTTGTACCATCTAAGAATATTCATTTATGTAATGTAAAGGAGGTTTCCACCTCGAAGAGGATAGTTTTTAAGTCGTTGATCTATCTGTTCTTCTGTTTTGTGAGTTGGTTGCATAACATTTGGTATCAGAACTTTGGATTCTAGGGTTTTGCTGCTTCAAATAGGGCATCTTGAAATTTTCGCTATAATTTTTTTCCATGAGGATTTGGAAGATGAAATTTTGACCACGTGGAGCCGAAATCTTGGTGAAATTCGTGTAAAGTTTTTAGATATTTACTTGCTAAAGTTTCTAAAGTATGGTTTGAAAATTTTCAAAAATATTTGTGGAAAAACCTGTTATTAGTTAATAACCAACGTTTCGGACTAACTAAGTGAGTCCATCATCAGGTCTGTAATCTGCATTTTGAGAAGAGAGAGCGTGAATGCTTGGAGCAATTAATAGTTAATAGTTGATAGTTTAATGATTTTTATTGTCAGCTTTTTATTTTAATTGATTATCATTTAATGATTAATTTAAGTATGCTTGATTTTGATTTCTGGTTTATTAAAAATGTTATATATAAATGTCTAGTTTATTACCAATATTATATAAAAATGTTTGGTTGTTGTTTAATGATAAACTTAAAGCATATATCAAAAAATTAAAAAGATATCAAATATTAATAACTTATATATTTAAAAATAATGTTATAATGTTGTTTTATTTATGTAGGTTTTTTAGGTAATTGTATTTAAATGAGAGAACTATTATTATGCTTAGACATATTAAATTTATTATGAATGTTTTTGTTAATATTATCTATAAATTTCTTTTTTAATGATTAATTTATATTTTTAAAAGATTAATACTATATTTTTAAATTAATATTATTAATGAAGGTTATTAATTAGTTTTTTTTGTGATAATTAAATAGGTGATTAAAAAGTAGGCTATTAATTATATATTAAGTATGCTGATTTTGATTTCTAGGTTTATTAAAAATATTATATATTAATGTGTAGATTATTATTAATATTGTATATAAATGTTTGTTGTTGTTTAATGATTAACTTAAAAGCATAAATAAATTTTTTTAATGGTTTTAAAAGATTAATAACTTATTATTATTTTAAAATTAATGTTATTAATGTAGGTTTATTTATGTAGTTTTTTAGCTAATTGTATTAAAATGAGTTAATTAAAAAAGGTAGGCTATTAATTATGAATTAGGATTGATATTAATATTCATATGTGAGTGTTTATTATTAATATTCTATATAAAAGTATTTTGTTGTTTAATGATTAATTTAAAAGCATATATCACAAATTTTTATAATAGTTTCCAAAAGTTTGGTGGTTATTATTATATTAAAATTAATATAGGTTGTTCTTGTTGTTGATTTTTTTTTATTTGAGTGAATTAAAAAGGGGGCTAGGTATATTTATATAGGAATGTTTATTAATAGATAAATTATGTTTTATTTTATTTTTAGTAAGGGCTTCCAAGCACTACTTAATTTTAGAACATCATCTATGTTCATGTTGTTTGATGATTTCTCTATTTCAATGGCTTCTTTCACCCTTCTTTTTAAATAATGGTCTTCTTTGTGAATTAATTTAGCATGTTCCATGCAAATGTAGTGTGAGGAGGAACATGCATGTTCTGTCAGGGCTGATTTTTCCGACCTATTCTTTGCAATGTCATTTATGTATTCTTTTAGCCTTATGCCCACAGATCTCCCTGTTTCACCTATATATACTTTCCCACGCGAATAAGGAATCAAGTATACTCCTTTGTGATTTTTAGGGTCAATTAAATATTTGGCATAATCAAACATGTTTTTTATGGTGTTAGGGGGAGTGAATGCAACCATGATGTTATGCTTAATGAGAATTCTAGTAATTTCAGAAGTTAGGGTTTTTACAGGTTCCAAAATTCAATCTCAAACAAGCGACCTAGGGAAAATAGTCATAACTTTCTCTCTGAGCATCAGATTTAACTTTCATAAAATGTGACTGGAAGTGCATGCAATTTAGTTTTTTTGTATCATTTTTAGGTCCAAAGGTGGAAACAGTGACACGTGACATTTCGTACAAGTTCGCTCTACTAAACCAGTCTATAATCAGGTCATTGTGGGAGATTGGGGATAACTCTTTCTTGAAGAATCCAATCTCAGTTTGACTTATGGGGTTGGAAATAAGACTTAGAGGGCTACCAGATGATGAAATTTCAGATGTTGGAGAGATGAAATTATAGAGTTATGACCATTTCAAGATCGAGCTCCTAAAAACAAGAAAAATGTGTGTGTGTTTTAAAAATTACATAACTTTTGTTTGAAAAATCAGTTTGAAGTGATTCCAAAGGTAGATTGAAGCAAATATATTAGTATTTGGCTATAAATTTCCTCCCAAACAAAATAATTCTACACACATTAAGCCCTTAGAAATCTCCACTATGACAAATGAAGAAGAAGAATTGCAACATGATATATCCAAATTACGAGACCAAGTGCAACAAATTTTGCTCTCACAAAGAGCAACCAAAGATGAACTAAAAGGAGACATGGATGGTTTAAAAGTACAAATAAATGGTGACATGGATGGTTTAAAAGTATAAATAAAAGACGACATGAATGGTTTAAAATAAAACATTGAAGGTTTAAAAGAAGGTTTGACAAAGTTGGTGCAAGAAAGGCTTCTCAATGGTGACAAGGTATTCCATGAAAATCATAATGAGGAAAAAATGAATGTGAATTACGATTTTAGAGTCTCCAATGTTGGGTTTAAGACCCACCACATTCCAAATATTTATGAGAGGAAGTTTGATGGTAAGGATCTGGTAACATGGATACTAGAAATGGAGCAATATTTTGACCTCTGTGATGTACAACACACACAAACGGTACACATTACATCTTTATATTTAGAACCCAATCAGTTTGTATGGTATCGATAGATTTGTTCTCGTAAAACACTTGTCACTTAGTCAATTTTTATGGAGGAAATTATAACACATTATGAGGACACAAAGAGAAACACCTCCTTTAGCCAATTGATAAATCTCAAACAAAAGAGTTCAATGGCAAAGCACATTGAGGACTTCCAAAAATTGAATATCAGGGTAATCGATATTCTAGAGGAGCATAGGTTTGATTTCTTCATAGGGATTTTAAAGTATAACATCCAACATTAAGTTCGCCTTTGGGAACCTGGTTCATTGGAGAAGGAATTTAGGGTAGCAAGAAAACTTGAAAGCAAAATTATTGCAACAAGGAAGTCTACCACTCACAACTATAAAGATGGAAGTGTTGTTACTCCTAGCCTTCCACAACCTACAAGGTTGATACCACAATAATTGGAGGAAAAAAGAGAAAAAGGGATTTATTAGAGTTGTCATAGAAAATATCCTAAAGGTCATAAGTGTGCTAAGAAGAAATTATTTTACATAGATTGTGAAGACGAGGAAGAAAAGGAACAAGAAACATCAAAATAATAGGATATACACCAAGAACCAAACCCAGAGAAACAAGAAATGAATATGGCCATATCTTGTAATGCATTGGTAGGAATTAACACTCCTCAAACTCTCAAGATAGGAGGATATATCAAGAAGAAAAAAGGTAATAGTGTTGATTTGTTTGCGCAGTACCCATAATTTTATTCATTGTAAGGTAGCAAAAGAATTGAATTGTTTCCTATATCCAACACCAGGGTGTCAAGTTATGGTTGCAAATGGAGGAACTATAAATTTCTATGTAAAAAAGTTATAATATCAAGCTAACTATGGGGGGATATGTGTTGAATAATCCAATGCTTTCCATTCCAATGGGTGGTGTTGATGCTGTACTAGGAGTCTAATGGTTAAAATCTATAGTGATGATATATTTTAATTTTCAAGAACTTTTCTTGAAATTTTTTTAGGAAGGAAAGGAAGTTGAATTAAGGGGTTTCATAGGGAAACCAAGAAAGATAATCAACTCTAAAGGCATGACAAAGTTACTAAAGAAAGAACAACGAGGTGTAATTACACAATTATGCTCACTAGAGGTTCAAACATCGAAATCATATATTTCTCTAGCTCTCCAAAAAGTCTTAGACAATCATTCCAAGGTATTTGAGACTCCCACCTGTTCATGATCATGATCATGTCATTCGTTTGATTCCAATAAGTGTTCCTCCAAACATCAGGCCTTACAGATATCCCTATGCCCAAAAGAGTGAAATTGAACCTATTGTTGTAGAAATGCTAGAGGCTGGTATAATTCAACCTAGTCAAAGTTCTTTCTCTGCTCCAGTAGTATTGGTGCACAAGAAGGATGGATCATGGTGTATGTGTTCGAATTATAGGGAGCTCAACAAGCTCACTATTAAAGATAAATTTCTCATTCCCATCATTGATGAATTACATGGAGCAATTTACTTCACCAAGTTGGATCTTCATTCAGGATATCATCAAATTAGACTGAAGACATTCTGAATAGGGAAAAATTTAAGGATGGAAAATTATCTTGAAGTTTAAAAACATTGGCAAATCTCACTAATCCCTAATATGCAAACTATAAAATGTTTATTGATATATTTGCAAAATTATTCAAATTTATAATGATTTTATAAATACTCTCTATATAATTTTGGCGATTTTTAAGGTAAATTAATTTTATATTGGGAAATATGGGCGAATCATTTTTATAAAAAATGGAAATTAGTGAATCTTTTTTTTGAGAAAATCATGGAAAATTATCCCACCTATGAATATTATCCCCTAAAATTTTCCATGATTTCAAAAACAACATTCATAACTCATGAGGGTCATTATGATTTTTGGTCATGGCTTTTGGCCCTACTAATGCACCTTCCACATTTCAAAGTTTGATGAATTCCATTTTCAAACCCTTCCTTAGAAAATTCATGTTAGCATTTGTTGATGATATACTAATCTACAACAAGTCTTGGAAGGATCTTGTTCAACATGTTGACAAGGTGATAAAACTATTGGAGGAGAAACAATTATATGCAAAAACCTCCAAATGTTTCTTTGGAGCACAGGAGGTAGAATATTTGGGTCATATTGTATCTCCTGAGGGTGTTAAGGTAGACCCTAACAAAATAAAAGTCATTAAGGAATGGAAAATCCCCACAACCATAAAGAATCTTCGAGGGTTTCTCCGATCTAGTCTTATGCAGGAGTGCAATAGAAAAAATATATAAACATAAACACTGAGATGCACCAGAAATAAAGCTTCATCTCATTAACATCAAAGAACTGAAATATGCTTACATACATAATGGAAATAAACTAGCTCGGGCGATAGTAACTTATCTCTGAGAAGAGATGTGGCCATTACATGCCTCTGAACTGTGTTATAATGAGGCTCAAGGGCCTTTTTATTATTGAACAATAAAGGGAAACCCTAAACAACCAAAAACCTAACCCTAGGAGATAGAACACCATGAGTTTGTGGGCCCTGTTGGAATTAATTGGGCATCCAACTTCCTGGGTTGAATCTTGGCCATGTGATCTCCATTTGGCACGTACGATACCTTGTTAGAAATATCTCTCCGAGTACTACAGGATTTACAAAAAAAACTACAGGCATGTGGCGAACCAAAAAAATTCCATTTAGGGGGAGTCAAAATAGCTCCGAAAGATCAGGACCTGAATAATTGTTGAAAATAGTAAATGCTGCTATAATCAAGGAAATTGATGAAACTGACTGGAGGTCTAGGTGGAATAGGTGGGTGTCTACTAATATCTACCTGGATCAATCCTCTCCACTTAGGAATCAATGGTCCCCATTTCATGCAGTGCCTCCATGAGGTGAGGAAATTTCTATTGAACTTGGTCCCTAGTGAGCCACTTTCCCTGGTGAAGGAGTTGGCTTGCTTTGACAACTCTATATAGTTGGATCCTCTGCTAATGAATGTTCTTGATATGTGTGTCCATGATCATATCAGTTGTGGCATGTTCGATACAACTTGGGTTGAGCTTTGTTGGTGTCTACTGCTCAGTGACATCGAATGTGTTCAACAATGGGGGAAATTATGGTCACAACCGATCCACATTGGTGTAGGGAAAGGAACAGTGGAATGCTAAGCTCAAAAGAATTTTCCCCTATAACCCCAGTGATGGTGTAAGGCCCATATCAGAGCAGGCGAAGCTTGTAGTGGGGCCTAGTGAAGCACTCCTTCTGTAAATGTAACCAAACTTTGTTGCCCACTTGGAACTTGTGTGGCACCTGATGTTGATCATGATGCTCCTTGTACTTTTAATTTTCTTTGTCCAATAGGTCATGGACTTGTTAGTGGATGTGTTGAAGGCGCTCAATGAATTTGTTAACCCTGTTAGCTTTAGACTGGACATGAGTCTAATATGCTTGAGTAGCTGCAAATGGTATGGCAACATCGATGGGACATAGTGGTTGTAATCCCAGTCCAACCTGAAAGGGGTTGTGGCTAATTGAGTCGTGGAGAGCCATGTTGTAGTTGTGTTGGACATAGGGAAGGCTCTCATCCCATGTGTGTGGGTGATTTGAGTTGTACATGCACAAGATGTGCACAATCATCATGTTGATGACCTTTGTTTGGCCATCAATTTGGGGGTGAAATTTCGTGGACTTAGTGAGCTTGGTATCAAACAACGACTAGAGGCTTAACCAGAATGCACTTAGGAATCGACTATCCCAATCTGAGATAATGGACTGTGGGATCCCAATGTGTACCCATACTCGTTCAAAGAAGAGTTGAGCAATGTCTTTTGCTAAGATACTATTCTTGCAGGCCTCTAGAATGGCCAACTTGAGAATCTATTGATGACCAAGAAAACATAGTCATTTCCATGCTTGGTAAAAGGAAGGCACAACATGTAATCCATGGAGGTGGATGCCCAGGGTCAGCTAGGAATAGGCAGAGGAGTATACAGGCCTTGCATCTTGATTGTAGGTTTGGCAATTGCACAAGAAGTGCAAGATTTGATGTACTTCCCAACATCCTGTTGAAGGTTTGGCCAATAAAAATATTTCTACAATACTGCCATTATATTTTCTACCCCAAAATGTCCAGCGAATCCACTGTAATGCGCCTTCCAAATAATCTTGGAATGCTCACATGAAGGTACACAGAGGTGTCCTAGTGGCATAATAGCGCATCTTGGAGGTGAAAGTTTGGAACCTGCTTACCTTCCAGGAGCATCTAGTATGTGGTGCCGAATTCTGGATCACCCTTGTAAAGATGTGGCCATTCTAAAGTCACTACAACAAAACCAGCGATTTGCGCCAGATTTAGCGCCAGATTTTAGTGCAATTTTTTTGTAATTGTGATGAGAAACCTGGCGCTAAATCTGGCTCTATTGTACAATTTTTAAAGCGTCCTTTTTTGCGTCTGATTTTGCATCCTTTTTCACTCTAGATTTTGCATCATTTTTTGCACCAAACTATGCATCATTTTTTGCGTCAAATTTTGAACCAAGATTTGCATCTTATTTTATGACAAGTTTTGCTTCTAGTTTTGTGTCATTTTTTGCATCTATTTTTCATTGTCTTTTGCTTCCTATTTTGTGTCATTCTTTGCTTCCATTTTTGCGCCATCATTTGCATCAAGTTTACACTGTATTTTGCTTCCAATTTAACGTCTTTTTCTGCATCCATTTTGTGTCAGTTTTTGCATCTAGT
>APFE030984164.1:0-16988 GCA_000404065.3 Pinus taeda
TCTGAAAGGAAACACACCAGTTACCTGCCTCATATATACAGGTTTAATGTAGGGCTCATAATGAAATCTGTCCAATAGCTGGCGCTTGTTCCACTCTTCTCCAACATTGGGTATCCCTGTTGCTTGAGCAACAATCTCAGGTGACAATGTAAAATCCACTCCTGCAAGATTCACATGCCCGGTGTGCAGATGAAAAACAAACAATCGGATGAATTCCTTGTGGTGCTAAATTTGGGAAATTATCTCACAATATTCATAGCATGATTGATATTGGAAACATGTGACTGCAAGTGGACAAGCTTGCAAATAGGCCAAAGAGGTGGGCTCCTCTCTCACATGCTGACCACCTTTACCACCCCTGTGAGGCCTTCTTGGCACCTCAACCTCCGGTGTTGACTCATGGTCATCACTTTGCTCATAGTCGGTTTCGGTTTCTGACATGGTTTCAAGAGCAAAGTGGGTGAAACGTACTGTTGCTTCTGCTCAAAACCCTGTTGTTTTAACTGTTGAAATGCTGCAACTTTGAAGAGATTTGGGGTCGATTTGAGGTTTGAAGGCAATTTTTCTGTGTGTAAACCCCAACGCGTAGCGCGCGGGTCCTGATGCGTAGCGCGTGCCCAACGCGTAGCGCTTGTGTCTTTTTCCCACTGCGATGAATGCCCCGACGCGTAGCGCCTGCCCAACGCGTAGCGCGCAAGTCCTGATGCGTAGCGTGCGGGCTCTCACAGCAATTTCACCCAGTGTTTTCACTAACTCGCCTTTCACACTTGCTCTTGGAGTCTTGGAGGCAAATAATGATAAAATGAAGGGAGGGGGGCTTTTATAAACTTGATTTGAATTAATTTCCCCTCAAACCCACTTTCTAATGTTTATAACATGGCACTTTTCAAAATTTAAATGCTACTGACTTATGGTTTCCTTTTTGTCCTGAAATTGGTTGAAATGATGCTTTTTCTTGAAAACTTTTGCAGAGGTAGCTTCTGAGGGGTCTTGGCAAAGGGGACCAGGGCTGCATGCTGGCTTTTGGAGAATTTGAATTTTTTACAAATTTTTACAAAAATGAGAAAATGACCTTGCCTTCAAAAACAGAGTTTTTGAACTCAAGGTAAAAATTAGCTATACAATATGAAATCATCTGAAGTGATGCTTTGATGGACATCCTCTGGCCTGCTGGGCATTTATTGACCTTAACAACATGACCTCAAAGACAAATTGGACTAAACCCTAGACTTAGGACCTTGACCTCATAACAAGACCAATGACCTTGTAAAGAATTTATTGACTGAAACAAACTTAATCCAGCAGTGCGAAGAGGGGAATAAAAGACACAAGCTCCTCCATCAGGGTTATGCATGCCTAATGGAATGAAATAAGACGACACTGATGAGACACCTACTTATGCAAATGCAAAGAGCTTTGATCGCTGATGGATGGCTTCTAGACCGAATCTAACACAATGCTTCATTCATTTCCACTAAAACACTAAAATCCAGATGCCAAAGGTTTTTGTTAGATGTTTCTTATGAATGCATAGATAAGGATGGTGTATTTCATATATTCACATTGCAATACTGAATGTTGAATCTAACTCTTGAATGGTCCATGAATTGAGTTTTAACTCATTCAGAACTCTGTTTGTATGTAATTGAGCTCAGTAGAAGTTTAACAACTTTTAGTTCTATTATTCATCAAGTTTTGTACCTCTGGAATTGGAATTGAGTTAAGTAGCTACATAAAAACTTTGAGTTCTCTTCCAAGTGTGGGTACTTCCCTTTGATTTCTGGCACAGAGGCAAGCCTTGAAAGTGTGAGAATATGCAAGAATAATATCATCGAATAAATACCCATTTCACTCTAAGGTCTCTGTGTGTCAGTAACAATGGATTTCATAACTGGAGTACTCTCCCATGGCAACCCAAAACACTCATGGAGAGAAGAAACCAAACAAACTAGATGAATTAGGAACTTTTAGGTTTGGCGTCAAAACTAAAGCCATTCCATATCCCTACTAGAGTAGGATGTTTCTCAAGATATAAATTGGGTTGAATATGTGGCATATATAAAAGTATGGATAGAGACACATGATCAAGAAATTCCAGGGTGTTACCTCACTTGGTTGATGTACCAACCAAAATCCAGCAGATTGTCCAGTTAAATACCAGAATGAAGTACCTATTTCAATGTAATTGATATGTCTGGAGTAGGGGTCTAAGTGTCTTTACTAATGCTTTTTCTTCTTTTACCAAATAGAGGACATGGGCTTGACCTCATTTATTGGTAGGCTAATACTTTTAAAACCTTTTCCTTAACAATTGTTAGCATGACAAAGTCTATTAGGATCTACCTTATGAGGAAATAAAATGTGTGAATGTCATGACCAATGTTTTTGCTGACAGAGTTCCTACAGGAAAGAGTTAAATGAGATAAGAAAACTTAAGGAAATATTAAGGGATTATTTACAAGAACAGAAGCAAGATGCTAATTAGAATCAACCTTTTGAGAGCTTACTTGGAAAGATTTGACATTAATATTAATCAATAGCAAACTGTGAAAGGAGGTGACATGGTAATTGCACACAGGCTGAATTTGCTGTAGGAAAAAGTCAATGATACTCATGGGAAAAGATAAGCCTTCAGAGATTCATCATAGCATAAATTAATTGAATATAGACATGAGAATTCTTCTATAGGATTCAGAGTGATCTCAAGTGAACTATGTAGGTTCTGTAGATGTGCTTAAAGGAAATATCTCATTCCTAAATGTGAAATCACCATACTTGATTCTAGTTCACCGATACATATTCCATTCATATTACACTCCCAATATAGAGTTGAGTGCATGCTAGATAGAGGTCATTTTGACAGAGGTTCACATGTGCAACATATTGCTTAGAAAACCATTTTCAGTACAACATATCACATAATTTCAACGTTCGTTTGTGACTACAAAAAAATAAGATACCCTGGACACTTCAAAATGAAAGTAGAAACACAAAAATAGGAAGCAAAAAGAAAGGATTGGGGATTTATATGTTGTGCATGATGTTTAAATACCTAAGTTTTTTGTGTAGAGAACCATACAACATTGGACATGGGGCCTATAGTAAGTCATAAATTTCTATGTTAACATGTCTACAATGCTTATCATATTGTGGTGTGATCAATATTATCTCTTATACAAGCAATACTACTAAGGTATAACAAACAGGAACAATAACTTAAATGGATACTTTTCAGAAATATAAAATCTTTGTTATGTTCTGGATAGATAACACTTTATCAAATTTTCCATGAAAGTAGTGGGTTACTCTACTATATATGATACCAAACCTCTAAATCTATATGTTCTTGGTGGAGTACTTGGAATCTGGAAATGGCAATAATAGACTATAGATCTTTTTAGAACACACAAAAGAAATGTCATTCACTGCAAAAAAAATACAAATTTTAAATCCAATACAAAAACTTTGTTACAATAATTCCATTGAACCAATACAATTTTTCTTGATGCTAAGCATCAAACATAATGATTGCATTTAACAAATATTCAAAGAAAAATAATATAGCGATGAATTCTTTTAAGAGGCCATAATATTGTTTGTTGCAACTGAAGCACTATAAGCATGTTTTTGTAACGTATCAATAATTATGAATAATTATATGTTACTTTATATGTTATTGGCATTATTGAGGAATTTCATAAAGTTTTGTTTTTTCAAAACTTTGTTGGGGCTTTCCATGATGTGGATTTCCTTAGAGAATTTTTGTAGCTACCAACTATTATCTTATGTACTTATCTTTCTATTTCAAGTTGGGTGAATTAGTAGGGGAGCCCTATAACTAGCACAACACTCTCTCAAGTTCTTTCTTTACATTCATTGGAGGAGCCTAGCCCATTGGGTTTAACATTGAAGAAAACACCTTCCTTCATAGAACTTATTTAAATGAATCTTTCTTAAAGGGATTTGATAGTTCCCTTAGCTGTAGATAATTCAAACCTAGAGGGAAGTAATGTACAAAAATTAACTATTAAGTTGCATATAAATTCATCAATTTTTTATAGCCACATATGGAAAATTGTAAAATTGTACGAAGTAACTCAGATTTAATGACTTTTCATTAACTTAAATGACTACGATGCTTGCATAGTTTAAGATGAAAAGATGATTTGGTGGCAAAATGCTATTATGCAAAATGTAAGTTTGTTTGGGAAGTATTGGAGAGTGGTTTGAAGAGCAAAATAGATGTTCATTGGTCAAATATAACCTCTTTAAGGCCCAATTTTCTAGACAATGAACCTGGCACCTTAGACATTGAAGTAAGTATTTGTGTTGTTTATTTATTTTTTGTCTAACGTGATGTGGTGCTAAAGTGTAAGTATATCTGAAGCAGTATATTTACATCTATATCATCTAAGTATCCATGCCTTCACTTTTCTTTAGGGATATAGATCCTCAACTAAGAAAGAACATTGTTTGGTAGTTTTCTTCTGACATTATAGGAGGCCACACCTCTATATGCAAGTCATCAACTCATTTCATAAGATATGTTGATTCAATAAGGCATTCATTTCCCAAGGATTAAACATTGTAGACATTTATTTGAATGGAATGTTCATCATGTTATGATAATATCAATTAAGAGTTCCATATCTTCAGTCAATGAGAAGAGAGGCTACTTGCTTGCATTGAAATGGTATGAGTTCCACCTTTTTAGCGGCCCCAATGAGGAAATGCAACTAGAATTGAAAGCTATTTGTTTAATGAGCTTCTCACATTTAAAAATGTTGTATATTTAAAATATCAAAACCAAGCTTGCTAATGGTACATGTTCTAAGTATTATGCCAATAGCAAGTTGTGACCATAATTTAACATTCTTGAGAACTTAATGTTACACAACCTCATTATTAAATGCTTGAATTTAAATCCCATTTGCATAAAATGTGAATCCACCATGATAGGAGTTGAATAATTCATGCAGGTCTATTTAAATTCAAAATTAGACATATGTAACTCCTTTTACACTTTACAGTCTCGTATCTTAGCTTCCACTTAACTATTCCTGTAGGCTATGGATTGGGAGGATGTGTCAATCCTCAATTGGCTATGGGATATGATGCATTTTCCAATTTGATAGTGCGCCTAATCCTATAAAATATGTACAGATCACATTATGCATTTCTTAGTATGAATTTTACTCCGTTTGATTACTTTGTGGGGTGCTCAGTATGTTAGAGATGTTGTAACGTAATGTAATGTCCCATAAATATCAATATAAATAGAAATTAAATTAAACAAAAATATTAATGTGATGGAATGTAAATATTTTAACTTGGTCAAAATAAAATAAAAATTAAAATTAAAAAAAAACCCTAAAATAAAATAAAATAATAATAAATGACCCATAGTATTGATATTCCATGGTTTTGATGTGGAATATAACCTATTTAAAGCGGGGAATTAAACTACCCTAGATCCATATTAACTCTATATCTACCAAGCACCAAGAGGGATCAAATATCTTGAGATGCAAACTTCTTTTACAGTGGAAAGAGATTTGATCCCTCTCGGTGCTTGGTAGATTTGGATTTAAGATGGATCTAGGTTGGTTATAGATTAGTTATAGGCTAAAATCACATGACATGAAATCCCAGGTATTTCATCATAGGATAACCATCTCTCACATGTTGCATACATATGCAATAGGAGTCTGCTCAACATCGTTGGTCATGATTGTTAATTTTTTGTATGATTTTTACAAGTAGAGGAGAGTGAATTGTCATAACCTCTATACGATTTTGTTGGATGAGAGTTGATTCTACATGTTCCATTTTATTTTAAGCCAACCAAAATTGCATTTGTATGTTTTACAGAATACGTTTGTTGTAGTTTTCTTAAGGAATACTTGACAGACATTATGAAAAACTTCTACAATGTGATCATCGATTAAACTTGCTAAGCAAGGAAGGCATCATGGGTCGAAATTCCCCATATTTTGATCCTAGTGGTGCACTACTTCAAGAACAAAATGAATACAATTGTTATGGTTTGTTTCCACATTTTTATCATTCAAAAGATAATTATCTGCTACCTTTCTTAAATATTTCAGATACCATAATAGTTAGGGTTTCACCACTAGTCAAAGAAACGGACATCTTCAGTTTGATGATTGGTTTTTAGATTGTCTTCTGCAAGACACACCTTCTCCCTACTCAGGTATAAAGATAATTTTTTGTTTTCCATCTTTTTTTATTTATGGGTTTGTTAAGTTTTCTTTCAAATTTCAACTACCCTAAATATTTCAAAAAAATTTATAGAAGCATGTTATGGTTTTTTGAGTGTGCATATGCATTGCATCTATTGTACATATCTGATAAAATTAAACAGTAATGGAATTTTGATAAATTCATTAATGTACTCACACGATAGTGAAGATAGTGGAATAAATTATGCTAATGACCTACATGTGAATGAGCAAATGAGATTTATGGCACCCTATGGTGGTTTGGGAAATCAACGCTTTGATTTGGTTTCATAGAAATCCATGGATACATAAGTAAACTAAATAGTTTCTAGCTCATTAGAGATTAGGTGTCCTAACGATTTAGTTCCAATTGTTGAAGAGACTTGGAAAGCAAATAAAGTGATGCTTAGTGATAGTGCACAACATTTTCGAAGTGATTCTCTCTTATCGGCTAGATGTGATGAGAAAAAGGATAGTGCATATGTCAATTCAATGCATTCTCTTTTAGAAAAGGATGTCTCTATAACACATGCATCTAATGGGAATACTGGAAGCTTAGAAAATTTAGGGGTGGGTCATGGTTTAGGGAGGCTAGTGAAAGGAGAAGAACATGGAAAAGAGTGTGAGATAAACGATGACATGACAAAAATAGTTTTGAGTAGGGATGATAGAACTAAGTGTGAAATGAATGTAATGGAATATGGTTACAGAGATTGTAAATTGTTAACATGTATTCCTAGACAAGACTCATTAGTAGATTTTCTAGTGAATATTCCTTGAATTTCATATTTTCATTATCTTTTTGTTCATATTCCTGATGAACTCATCATAAGTTCCAAACAATGTTGAACAACTAGATGGAACCCTTTTCATTGAAATGTGATTTCTCATGGCGATAGAGCTAGAAATCAATTGTTGAGATCATTTAATTGTATTTCTTATAGATTTTCATTGAAATATTGGTTGAGAGAACTGCAAAGTCCTTGTGCCTTTTAGGTTGAATAACATCAACATTTCATTGACATTTTTCTCTTGGAAGGTGCTAAGCATGGTCCATTATCAACGGGATGTGATGAGAAAAAGGTTGTTTCATGTGTCAATTCAACACATTCTCTTTTAGAAAAATATGTCTCTACAACACATGCATCCAATGGGAATAGTGGAATCTTAGAAATTTTAGGGGCAGGTCATGGTTTGGGGAGGCTAGTGAAAGGAGAAGAGGATGGACAAGATTGTGAGATAAATGATGATATGACAGAAGCATATTTGAGTAAGGATGAGAAAAAGTATGAACTAAATGTGATGGAATATTGTTACATAGATTGTAAATTATCAACATGTATTCCCAGGAAAGACTCAGTCTCGAAGAAAATAAGTTCTACCATTTGTCTAGATATTCTTGATATTAGACATTATATATTGGGGTTTTTAAAAACATGTTATTGTCATGTTAAATTGTATAACTCCCTTTTAATAGGTACGTGTGCATGTCTTCGTTTGAATTTGAGAATGATAAGCATGATGTGGTCTTTTGAATTTCTTTTAGGGTTTAGCACATTTACATTTTAGAATGTTTTATGAGTATCGGGTTTGGAAAATGCTAGATCACTAACACTAAGGAAATTATTTTTCCTCCAATTTATAGTCAGATTTCAAGAGAGTATGCATTCATGTTTTCAATATTGGTAATATTATTTTCTTATACCTATGTGATATTGCAAAAAATATATCTAATTTAATTTTTGAATCTTTTCCATAGATTGAAATATAATGTATTCCTAGCTTTCCATTCAATGAGATATGAATTGGTCAAATACAATAAATTTGTGGATACATGTATTATTAATTGAAGAGTTGAAGTTATGTTTATGGATAAGGTGGTAATTTTTTTTATTGTTTTGTTAGAAAGTGTTTTTAAAGATTATACATGGCTTATTCTTTGCACACCAAAACCCAAGGGCCTTTAAAGAGGTTGTAATTATTCGTCATCCACGTGTAGGGGAATATGCCTTTGGTTTTATTACATCATCACTTGTCCTTCAAGTTGTTTCTTATGCTTTAGATATACTTGAAGTTAAGTTAATGCTGAAGCATTCCACATGAATGTTGAAATTGAGTGGCAGATGGAAATGTTTCTTGCATATTTGCAAATTGATATCTAGTAGAAAATAATCATTATTGTCATAAATAAATCTCCATGTTTATTGGTAAACATGCAATGTCTTTTGACATGCTATAGTTTAAATAAATATTATTTCAACTTGTATGGAAGGTAGCTCTTACTTTTGTCCCATTGTCATATGCAGGTTGAGAGTGGAGATGAAGAACTCCGTGGTGTCTATGTTCCCATGAATCATCTATATATTGGTGACATTTTCCTTGTTAACTCTAAATATATTATTCAATCAAACTTATATGTTCATGAAAGCATAGGTTGGTAGTCATGCATTTTTATTTCATTACTGTTATTATTTATGGTGTATATTTTTCCATGATATATTTCATTCTTTTGGGGATTTTGTTTCATGGATCTAGGAATGATACTTTACCCTATTCTTTTCACTTTCCAAAACATGTTCTTGCCATTCTATTTTACACTATGGTTTGCAATAAAATTAGCTCTCCATCCTTACTTCCTTGGAGCCATGTGTTGTGACTCCATATCCCAACTTAATTAGAGACCTACATTGTGGCCTCATATATCGTACATTTGTAGTAGTGGAAATTAACCATAGGAGGAAGGAGAAGGTTATTAATATGGAATGGAATCCCAGCATACATATACTACATTGTAGTAGTAAGACCTGCAATTCTTATGAGCATCGCATAGATAGCAACCAAAAACCAAACAGGGCCCATAAGGCATGACACCAAAACCACTTAGTGATGTTAATGGTAGAGTGAAGGAGGATGTTATAACATTGGGGACCTACACTCCAAAGGAATGGAATCCCAACATGGGAATGTGCCACTTTGGTAATGAGACTTGAAAATATTGCAAACCCCATATATATAGTCATTATTATTAATTTTTGGAAGGAAATGCTCATGGGAAATCAAAGGGATGTTTCCCCACATTTGTGGATGATATCCCTTGTAAACCTGTTGACATAGACTTGTTTTTTTAACTAGGGGGATTTGGTTTGGAGCTTTAGAAGCAAATGAGCAACTGTTGGAATGACACATTTTAGGAATTTTGAGCATTTTCAAGGGAGTGGAGGCATAGTGATTTCTCTTTCTTTGTCTTTGTAGAACCATGTGATTTCTTGTGGTTTGGATTCAGTAAGCATGTGTGTTTGGGTCATGCTCTTGATTTAGGACCACGTGATATATTTTTCTGTTTTGTATGCCCATATTCTTAGCTTTGAGTAAGAATAGTTGTGGAATTGGATGGCCTCTTATTTTTTGACAACTTAATGCATCTTTAGGGGGGACCTAACCATGTTTGAGTGCAAAGGAGAAATGTGTGGAGGTGGGGTTTTATATATGGACTTTATATATTGTACATATGTAGTAGTGGTATCCATTGGTCTATATTTTCTCGTTTTTCTTTGACGAATAGTGTGGGTGTTTCCCAAGATGCTTATTGCATGATAATCGTTTGCATTGTCACTATTGGAGACAATGATATATTGGTTCAGGATATTATGAGATATGATTTATGTGCTTCCTTTTAATTCTATGCAAAATGGAAAGTCCTCAAGATTTGATGGTTTTCCTTATGAATTGCCTAAGTTCACATGGGACTTTATTACGGATCATATTTGTTGTTTAGATGTAGATTTTGTTTTTCTAGCTTCCTCTTTGAGTCCCTCAAGTTTCAATTATGGCTTGATGAAGCCTATTCCTAAGAACTCAAAGGGAGACTCTATAGGTGGTTGGTAGCTTATTACTTTTCTTACCATTGCTTACAAATTTGTGACAAAGGCTTTTTCTTTGAGGATGTGGTGAGTTTCCAAGTATGTAGTGTGACCGAAGTGGACTAGGTTTGTTTAGGGGTCTGGCCAGCCCAGGAGGCAATGGAGTGGGCCAAAGAGATTGGGAAACTATGCCTTACGTAGAAGATTTACTTTGAAAATGCTATGATCAAGTTTGTTGTTATTTCATCTTTAAGATACATTGAGGTGCTTAGGGTATGATTCACAGTGTGTGGGTATAATAAATGATCATTTCACCAATTCCTTGGCCTTGTTTTTGGCATAAATCCTTATCCCTATGAATAGTGTTACATTAGTTGATTCAATATTGCCATCCTTTCATGCCTTATGAATGAGGTAAAATTCTTACACACTTAAAACTTCAATGTTTTAACAAGAAAAAATAGGGAAGTATATATATACCAACATAGGAGCCCAAATGACACATATCAGAACTAGGAATAGACATATGCCATTGCAAAATTTCCTTGCCTTACTTTGCTTTTCACCTAGCTGATGCTCTACTTTGGAAAGAGTTATATCACACTTGACCAGATGCAGAGTTTCATAAATATTTTCCAACTAAATATCACACACAAATTCATTGTGTCATGTTTACAGAGTAATACATCAAACTTTTGCATGATTTGTCATGAATCAATGAGATGGCAAATGTATAACGTATAGAAATTTTCATGACTGATATCAAAGTATTTAAGGGAATTCTTTGCATCTTTTAGAAATAGGAAAAGGTTGTCTCTGCAGTGAAAATGACCTATGCATAGGATAAAAACACTCTAGAATATTATATGGGGATTACTTTTGAGAATATTTTACAAATTTGTGTAACTATTTATATAGAAAACCAAATATCATGAGTAGCATCAATGTAATGGAATATGAAATCTAATTTAGCTTATGCAGATAATTATATGCATTTTTCCCAAATATAATATTTTACAAGAAACATGAAATTGAGGAAAGAATAACTAGTGATAAAATTAAGAACATATGTTTTTAAGTCATGAAGAATTTATTATATTGAAAATAAGAAATGAATCTCCACAATTAAAAGGAAACATAGGTTTCCTTGAGGCTAACAAGCATGTTTCCACGTGATCTACACTAGCAATAAAAATAAACACTTGATAATATATGAGTGTTTGTGGCATCAGTCATTGTGCTTTTCGAGCTACTATATGTGTACATGTACTTGATTAAAGAACACAAAAATGGGCTGTGAGGCTTTGAATTCCTATAGGATTAGGAATCATTCGAAGCACAAGATTATATTTAGTAGGGACCTACAATATCTCACTCCTTGAGAAGGAAAACCATGTTGTAACATAGCTTTCCTACTTGGAATATAGATCAACTGAGAAAGTTTGATAGGAGTATATTGAATTTCTTATTGCATTTTATGTTAGAATCAATTCATAAGTAAAAGAATTCTCTTTAAAAAAAATGAAGTATGTTTATAGGAATGGCTATTCAATATAAAATTTGGAAATTCTATAATAAACACCTGTGACCATTTGCTCTTTGTTTTCCTTAACAGGGATAGACCTTAATGCAAGGCTTAATAGCTTTATTACACCATGCAAGCCTTGAGAAAAAAACTTATAAAGTTATAAGGTATATGGATTGGGGTGCTCTATAAAATTATGGTCTGTAAGGAATCAATAGATATTCTATAAGACCTATAATAAGTATTTCTTGTTATCATGTTTTAACTACCTAGGTATGGTAGAGAAGGGTATCCCATTCCTTCGGTTGTGCAGGTTGAGGGGAAAGAGAGATGGTGGGTTAGAATTGTTGTAGGATTTAACCTACTGTGATTTTTTGGGAAATGGGGCCATGTGAAATGATTATAGCCAGCCATAGGAAAATTTTGTCCTTGTGGACTCACCATCCCATTTTTACTAAAAAATGCATCCATGACCAAATGAAAGACATAGTGACCTTAATGGCCTATTTAGTGAATTAAATATAAGTAGCCCAATTGTGCATCTAAAATAGGGAAACTATCATTTTATTTCAATGGATGTTTTTTTAAGCTTTCCAACAGATAATGCACATAGTGGAAACTAGAACTTACTCCTCTTAGACACAAGTGTCTTATCTAAAGGCCTTTCATCAAAAATATTTGTCACGGAAACTTTCATGCTCAACACCTGAACCAATGATGTTATTGGTATGACACGAATATTTTCTTTCTCATTGCTATTGTCTAGATCATTAGGATCAGAATATGCATGGTTTTTCCAATTATTAACTCGGTTGTGTGGTGCACCATATCTCTTCACCGCGGTAGCTAAATCACCAGCTTTTTTATGTTGTCCATTTTGTGCTCTCCATTTTTTGAGCTGATCCTAAACTATCAATTTCGATGCATTTTCCCTCTTTGCCTTCCATGAGGAAACTTGAAGAGCCTCCATCCTTACTATTATCTCTTTATTTTCTTCTTCCAATCTCTTTAATATTTCCCATTCACAATCATTAGCTACATCTATTTTGGCTACATCAGCTACCACCCGCTTGTTAGCAAGTTCCTCAGCTTCACGTGCCTAGTTTTTTAGTGCAAAGTACTCATTAAATGAAAGTGTAACTGATAGAGTCCTGGCCTCAGAATACCCAACAATTGACTCACTCTTATTCATAGCATCAATCATAGCAAAAGACAATACTTCTGATGCCTGAGATGCTTTTGTCATTTTATAGCTGCTTGTAGCTTACTCTCTACAGTTCTAGTACCAACCTCTGATTGTGCATCTTCTTCCTTTTCTTTACACATATCACCTCTAGGTGCTTCAGCTTCAATCTTGGCTTTATTTGCATCAACAACTGCTTTCTGTAAATCTCTTGAAAGCTCTATCATATCTTCCTTGGATTGCCTCTCTCCATGTTGCCATGATTTAGTTGCTTATCTTGTTTGATTCAATTTAGCCTCCAAAGAAGCAACTACTGCATAATATTTTGCTACCCTTTCTCGTGTTTCTTCTAGCATTACACCTTCCCTCTCCAACTCTTCTTTGAGTGGCTCAATGGCACCTGCTAAATAAATTACCTCCTGTGTGGCTTTGTTTATATTTTCTCTCATCTTCTCTAGTTTTACTAGAGTTATATATTCAACTTTAGTTCTTTTAACCTCTTGAATGTTTGCAAGATCTAGGTCATCCACTTCTTTAGAGAGGGCATTTTCAACTGCATGCATCTCTACTCCTAGTTTAAGTTCTGAATCTTTAACAGTTGCTAATTCTATTTTCAAGCTCTGAAATAAAGAGGACGAGGCATCGAGCTTTAACATCAGATTCTTAACAAGAACTATTTCATGATTCAACCTAATCAATTCCTGCTGACATGCTTTATTTCTTTCCCCCTCTCCTTAGACTCTCGGTATTTGGACATAACTACAACATGTTTCTTTTCTTTTGTTTCCATATATAAGCTCTGAGTTATATCCAATAAATTTTTTGTGGTCATAAATTCTTTGGTTATTTCATCTGCCAATTTCTACACCTCTTGAAAAGTTGCCAATGCATCAATTACATTTTCAAGAGAAATTTCCCTCAATTTCACTAAACATAGGCATTCTGAAATATCATGCTCAAGCTCCTGTTTGATAGGTTGTAGTTCTAAGATTACTGATGCATTTATTTCCTTTTCAACCTCTAGTTGTGTCTTCATAATGATATTTTCTTCATCCAAATCGGTGTTTTCCTTCTCCACAACTCCTATCCTTGCAAATTTAGAGTCAACTATTACTTTCCTTTCTAAAGTGTTAGCACTCTCCAAATTTAGTGCTAATTCCTTTATGAGACACGTCGTTTTTTCCATCTCCAATATAGCCTGTGACTTTTCATATTCTGTTGCAATTAGAAGTATTTTTAGTTCTGTAATCTCTTCCTCTATCTTTTGAAGCTCGGCTATTACATACTGGCATCTCTATATAAACGGTTATTGTGTTATTTTATACCAACTAATATAAAGACTAGAATCCCATCTTGTAAGTCATAATTAGAATAGTTGCAAGAAAAATGTTGAAGAAAACAGATCTTTCTTGAAGTTCTTTAGAGTCATAATTGTTGTAATGTTACAAAAGTTACAAATTAAGTATATCTCTTTAAACTCATATTTAAACTTGAATGATTTGAATACTTAATTTCATTCTCTTTTTCTCTACCATGTTCAGTGACTATCAAAGTCATGTTGAATTCTGTGTTGTTAATTTGTGTATATGGAAATGACTCCCATCTTCTAGTTCATAGTCATGTTAAGTAATGTTCTTGTTAATTTGTGTATATGGAAGTGACTCCCATCTCTTGGTTATGTTTGTACGTTATTATGCATGGTTGTGGCTATTTGTTTATTTGTGTGAGTCATTATGGCTCTCCGTTTGTTTGTTTGAGTCATTCTGGATGTCTGTTTGTCTATCTGTTTATGTTTCAATATGCATGTGTTCATTCACTTAACAAAGGAGGAGAAGGCATTGCCTAGCTTCCAAATGGCTTTGGATTTTCAAGGCATTGCATTTGGATGGAAGGGATGGGAAGGGAAGAGATATGAAGGCAAACAGAGGACATTTGATGAGTGGATATAATAAGAATGTCACATGTCTACCATAAAAACAAGCCAATGAACTCGAAAATTCATGTATGGAGATCTTCGATCAATTTAGGAAATTGATGGTGAATTTATGTAAGAAAGTTGTCATTAATTGGGGTGGGAGGATGGGCTCTAATGCCTCCATCTTTCTCCTATTGTGTCACCATTGCAAATCCTTCAATCCTATCCCAAGTTGTTTTTAAGGGAGGATGTTAGGATATTTAGACACTTAGGATTCGATTAAGATCAACTTGGTCTAATGTATCTTTAGTTAAAATTTGTTTCTTTGGCATGCTCTTGTAACTAAGATGACAACCATGATTATGTTCTAAACATATAGTGATCCTAATTCATCTTCTCGATGGTAGCGGCTGCACCTGATCCTTTCCTTAGGACCCAAATGATCCATGATCTCTATTTAAAGACCATGGAGGCTCATTTGTTGATGATCAATTGTGAGATATATTCATGTAAATATATCTCTTTTTTCATTAATATATTGCCTCAAGTGGCAATGTTGGCTGGAGACATGGATTGTTTCCCGCTTTGCAGATTTTAACTACATAAAAATTGTTGTACTGATCTTTGATCTGTGTAGGAAAGTGTTCTTCTTAGGGTGTTCAACCTGCATGAATATATCATGTTTTTTAAACACATGGCCAGTAAATAATAGCAATCTAATTTTAAGGCCACAAGAAAGCCAAAAACCAAATTGGTGTATGAGACCCCCTTGTTTGTGGAACAATGGACCTGTCTCCACACAGAGTTTTGATTACTAAAGTCTACGAAGGTGCACATAATCTACCCCCCTCTAGATTTGAACTTGTAACCTCTTGGGAGGAAGCACATGCTCTTAACCATGAGACAATCCAAAAAATGGAATTTTTGGAGAAAATGAGTATGGATTCTGGAGATATTATTATAGACATGTAGTGTGAAGGAGAGAAGCTACATGAGAACAAGAGGATGTGGTTGTTTATTACCTATTTGTTTGTTAGGCTATGTTTTGAATGCTTCAAGAACATGGTTGGAAGGGTAGGGAATTAATATGTTTTAGGAATTTCTCTCTTTTTAATGTAGATTTTAATAATAACATTTAAACATAACAATTGAAATACATCACAACCTCTAGTTATTTGTTGTGTAGGTGATTCCTCTCGTAATTAGAAGTGCTCTCCAGCATGACATGTGGGTGTTTGTATTATGTAAGAAGCTTAAGGATCAATGGTACTAGGTAGTTTATAACAATAGGATAGGATTATTGTAGTTCAACAACATAGTCCTAGAATCTGGTATTCCACGTTGAATGCAATCAAATTTTTAAATGTGTTGTGACTAAAGTAGCTTATTTACTTTCATATATAGGTAGATGAAGGGTAATTTCCAATTATTGTAGCTCATGGGTGAGTGTTTAAACCTCAAATTCTTTTGTTCCTATATGTATTTTATTTGTCTGTGATCTGAGGCTTCCCTTCTTGTGCAGGGAGGAGAACATAGCATACAAGGAACTTGATCCTAGATCCCAGGTGTTGATTTTGGTATGAGAGGACCATTCAAATTTTGGCTCAGCTCCCATGCTTAGTCTTGTGTAAGTACTATGAGATGTGTGTGATCATTACAATGATGGGTGCACCTATTGGACTAGTAGCTATAGTGAATGCAAGAATGCAAGAATTCTAACATATTTAAAGGGGAAATTGATGATAAAATTTGAGGTGCTGAACTCATAGAAAATTACATATATCCACATTTAAGGATTGCTTATTATAAACAAGTAAGGCATTGCACACTTAAATTATCAAAACAAGACATATAATAGTCATTGACCAAACCAGTAAGTACCCAATGAAGAAGAAAACCAAATTGACACCAAGTACAAGGGATGATACTTCCCAAGGATCGAACATGCAATTCTTCTTCTCCAACAAGTCCTTGTTAAGTAGCCATTAAATCTGAAATCCATTAAAGGTGGTTGTCAAATTCATCAGCTTTTAATTGAGGAGAATGTTATGAAACCAGCTCAAGAAAAAGATAGAAAAGATAGATCAACGGCTTAAAATTTAGCCTCTTCGAGGGGTCAACCTCCTTTACATTACATAAATGAACAATTCTTTGATGATTCAAATGACAAAACCTCCTTTCTATATATAGGAGTCTAAGGAGTCACAATATAACCTAGCCGACCTAACAATAATAATATAAGTCCACAAAAATAACAATAGAG